>WAAE01010141.1:30842-54776 GCA_013400495.1 Nicator chloris
GAAGGAGTTTCAAGAGTTGCAAAGCTTTTCTGTGTAATGCTACATTTCCTTTCACAGGGGAAATAAAACAGTTTTAAGTGGAACTGATTCAGCATCAGAGTAAAATCTGAATAAAATTTGTGCATTAAGCTGCAGAATACAGGCTCACAGCCTCTAAACTGCTAGTTTTTAAACTGAAATAAAGACAAAGCACTTTCTAAACAAGTGGCATTTCTCAGAGATACACCAAGCCTTCAACTAAATTAGTGAAGTGGTAAGCTAAGAGTTAAAAAATAAGCTGTTGTGTTATTTTTTTATTTTTTAAAAAGTCGAATTGCACTTTAGAAGAGTGCTTCCATCAGCCCAAAAAACGAATATATGACAGATTATTGTCTAACTAACAAGAAGAGCTAAATGTTGCATCATATGCATAGGCATTAGCTCTCTATCTTTTTAAAACAGCTGAAATAAAATGTCTTAATGTGCTTAACCCAGTGTTTTTCCTTGCAGTACTCCTAGCTTTTTTTTTCCCCCTACTCCTGTGATTGCCACAAGGAGTAACAAATCTGAAAAGTATCATAAAATCTAAAATTAAATATTTTTAGTTGTCTGAATTCAGCATTGTTTCTGGGAAACACAGACTAAAATCTTCAGGCTTCATATAGAAAGGACTGGTCCAAGTGGGGCAGATATATAGGCTTATTTCTTGCCATGCAAACTCATTTTCTCTACAAGATGAACATCATCAATTACCTTATTTAAAGTGATACATAGATATGTAAAATAACATGCCAAATAAGAAGCATTTGTTGTCTCCACTAGAAATTGCATTTGATTTCATTTTATGTAAGTACTCAGCTGATAAGCTTCACCTCAATGGATTTAGTTTACGCTGTGAACTATTATTTTGTAAAATAGAGAACCTTGAAAAACTCCTAATGCAAATACACTTTATAAATAAAGTGTCTTCTGGGATATCACATGACTTACAGTGAGAATACCCAATTAATAAAATAGCTTTTCTCAGCAAGTATTTCTACAATAATGTCCATAAAGAACAGTGTGCCTGGCTAAAAGTATTCCGGGACAATCACAGCAATATGCTAAAGAGGACAAGCAGACTTCAAGCCAATATTTGTTTCACTTTTTTTTTTACTTCTTAATTTAATAAAAAGCTCTGAATACAGAGACTGATGGGTTTTCAAGTTCTGACTGACAGGTTTTCAATTGATCTTGATGTTTTATAGCTCCCAACACTTGGGTAACTAAGCACCTTACAAACCCAACCAAAACAGAAACCTCAGGAGGTAAAGAGGAGTTATTACCCCGAGGCTGTAGAAACAGTGCCCAGAAGGAGAAGTGGCTTTGCCAGACTTCTGTCTTCTAGACAGGGGAAGAATGTGGCATCATGTGGAGATCAGATCACAGAAATCCGGAACAAGTACATCCACTGCTGGGCCATACCACCACTCCAGCAGGCCACGGTAATCCTTCAGCTGTCACTGGCTCACTGGAAGATCATTTAATTCATGTCCTTTCTGTGAGAAGTTTTATGTATAGAGTCCTTATATTTCTGCAGTCCCACAGTGTGCATTTTAGGGCTACCCAACATCCCCAGCAGCTGGCACAGTGTAGTTCTTCTCTCTTGGCAGAACTCCCTCCATGACTCTTTTTGCAGCTTCTTATCTTTCCCAGGCACGAGCCTGATGCTAACATTGTAGATGCTGTTAGCAGCTTAAAAGCTAAACAAGTTAGAAGGAGTCTGATCTGGTTTACTGATTTAATTTAAGAAGTCAAAGCACCTTATATAAGCCTGCTTCCACAGGATTGTGTTTGCCTTCACTGACATCTGTATGGCTCTTCCCAGATGGGTATCTCCTGGCTTTAACCATGATGTGAAGAAGCACCTCAGCCTCATGTCGCATCTATCTTTGCTGTTCCCATTGAGGCTACTGATGCGAAAATCAGCTACCAGTTCTGTAGTGTCTGCTGAGTAACCATCTCCATGATATATAAATCGTATTAATCCATAAGGTATGGAACTGTTGTGCCTAAATCTAACACTGCTAAGCATTAAAGATTCAAAATCCTAGACCTAGTCACTGACAAATAAAAGAAAACAAGGCCAGGGCATGGAAGGCAGTCTCAGGGCTTCCCAATCAACTGCTTGATTTTGCCTCATACACTGATCTATCTTACCCTTTCCTGCTTAAAAGTTTATCATTGCAATTATTCCTAATGAAAATATTAATATGGTGCCAAACTCATGAGCCAGAGGGCTGTTTTGTCAAGTTTTTCATTACCTGCTAAGTAAATTAATTAATGCAAATGAAACTCTAGTGTCGTAAAACAACATCCTGTTCTAATTGGAGACAATGGCAAAACTACCATTGACCTCCATGGGAACAGGTTCAGGCCCATAACTTTCATCCATTGTACATTAAGCGACATAATCAGAAATATTATCTTCTCCCATTAAAATGAGATATAGATATAGCATGACAAGTAGCAGCACAGGGACTCTTCTGATGACTGTAATTAGAGGTTTTTAATGACAGGTTAGGTATGTTTAATATGCAATTCCACATTGCTGTTATACTATCAGATTCTATTTGGGATCTTTACATATAGCATAACTGAATTTAGAAGCAGATGAATGTTTCCGATATTTCAAATTCAGCCGTTTTGCTGATTTAGCACCTTCTGAAGCATGCACCATGTGGTGAACAAACACTGCGAGCAAAGATGTTTTCCTCTGAGGTTTGCCAGGGATTTAAAATCTTAACACTTTCCTGCTCTCCTTACAGATAGAAAAGTGTTGTGCAGATACAAAGAGCTGTGCAATCATTCTAATAGATATAATTTCATTATCTCTGAGGAATTTAGGTGTGGAGCCAACTCCATGTATTAGCTAATAACCAATCCATTACTTGATTAACTGACTTACATGAAGAAAGCTTATCATCCATAGATTTGTCTCCTTGGAATTAAGTCATAACAAGATATTGAAAATATATATTTTTCAGATTTCAATATCTTAAGGAAAAATCATTGTGCCAGATCCAAATGAAATCTTCTGAGTAATAATAACATGCCTTAAAAATAGCAGATGCTATAAACACATAAAAACAATATAAAAATAACCCAAGGCACTACCAATTAAGCATGAGTCAGTGCTTCCAGTAAATTCACGGCAACTGCAAGCAACAGGAAAAGAATTGTCTATCTCAAAGCATTGCCAGCTTAGTGCAGCAACTTAATCCAAAGGATCTGAATGTCTCATGTATTTGAGATTGCCAGTTCATATCCATATGTACAGCTGCCTTCTCTTGGAATTTTTCATTCTTCCCCCAGCTTATCTGTAGCTTCTTCAGAAAGTCATCACCATCCGATACAGTAATATTTAGAAATTATTATATGACCTGGTATGTTTCTTTTGTTTCTATAGTGTTTGGAATGTATTTTGGACAGGAAGCCTGAAGCCAAATACTCTGTCAGTCATAAGCCATGCCAGAGATTCTTGGAAACACCTGCACCTTGCAGTTATGCAAATGCCTTTGAGATATGTCAGAACACTGTTTATTTGCACCATACCAACCGCATGTCATCTGAATTAATTTTCACATTCTTGTCCTGATGGGACATGGCTCTGAATATAAAAACTGACACATGTGAGAGCAGTGTGGTTAAAGAGGTATTGATGCTTTGCCAAAATTATGCAACAGATCTTTGCTGGCCAGCAATATGATTAAACTAAGGTATCTTTGTGAGTTACATATTAGCAGCACCAATGCACAGATATGTATATTCTTTCTCAGAGATGCATTAAGAGATGAGTCCAATAGTAATGTGAATGTGGTAAGAGTCAAAGATACAGCAGTATTAAGAGTAGTATCACAGTCTTGAATAAATGCAACACATCAATGCTTCCCAGCACTGTCCTGCATAACAGCAAACACTTTGGGGTGAAAAGCGTTGTGGACAATTTCTTCACTCCCTTTTCAGCACAATCAGATCACTTGGAGAGCAGAAATGAAGTGGCAGAAACATTGTTCATTTCTAGTCCTTCAAAGCATCATTAACTTTTTCTTTAAAAGATTCAGAAACATAACAGTAGCAGTTTAGAGAAGATTCAGACTATATCCCCTGTACCTCGGGAAGGCTGCAGCAAGATTTGTTAATCTCCTGTGTTGTGGCTTCGTGAACATAGATCTGAAGGCTGTATTACTAAAAGATTGTCCTTTTTCTCTCAATCTCTGTCTCATCCATATTTAGTTTTCTCTTGGTTTTGTGACACTAGCAAAGTAAGTGACTCTGTAGATGGCTTATCTGAAAGCAGGACTGTAGGAGGAGAATCTGATCTGCACACTTTTGTCATATTTCATGCCATATATTTATCTTAAAAGGGTGGGGATGACATACTGGTAGGCATAGTGCTTTTATCACACAGATTGCTAACTGCATCTATCAGTTTTTTATGAAAGAAAACAAATAATGGTGTCAGGCTCAACACTTACTTCTACATGTTCCTAAATCGAAGAGGAAAGTTGAGGACATAGATGATGATTTGTTTTTCACTGCAAGGAATATCTGAGTATGTCTGGTTATTGCTTGCAAAAGTACACCACTTTTGAGGGATGTGTGAAGCCCCAGCAGCCTCTCTGGACAAGAGAAGCTATCAAGTAAGGCACTCCAGATCACATGGGTCCTGTGAGTGCATGGAAGAGCAAACAGGTAGTTACCTTTGACCTATTCTTTTACAGGCTGTATTCCTTCTTTCTAAATAAGTTGAGCACCGGATCTACTAAAACAGTTTTTGTCTTGTGGTTGATTTTGGGGGGAGGTTTTTTGCAGTCTGGCATATATGAAACATTCTAATGTTTTCAATGTGGATTCTCTTAGGGCTTAAAACTTTTGAACTCACACTTCAGCCTCTCTACAGATTTTATAGGACCTCCTCTCCTATTCATCTTCATATTTTCATTAACTCTTAAATAATTTAAGTATCTGAGAAACATTTGCTCATTTCTAATGAGGTTTAAGCCAAAAAGTTTCCAAGACAGTATTGGGTACATACATAGACATAGACAAATAAATGCACAGCACCAAAACCACGATATTCTTGGATGACTCAGTTAAAATTACATGTTATGGATAGTAGATGCCTGCAAGAATCAATGCCCAGTTCCATGTTTGAAGCTGAACATGCTCTCCTTAATTATAATAAAAATGTTACCTGTTTTTGTTACAGCTTCTGCCTGACCACGGTCTAATGTGCCCATGGCAAGGAAAATATTGTTTCCATTCCAATTGGCATAATGAGAAAATGCATTTAATGTGTTGGCTTCAACACAGTATTTATCAGAACATTATCCTTTGAAATTGTCAGTTTATGGCATGATAATTAGATCTGGTACTTGAAACCTGTCAACTAAAAGCAAGCTTTCTTCAATAATCATATTCCTTTTCACTTCACAGGTGGGGCCTAATAAAGTGAACTGCTAAAAAGTATTGAGACAGTAGGAGGCTTGGCATTTCAGTCAGTGCAACAAAGAAACTGCATCCCAAGAAGTTGCTCATATTGTTTTTCCATATACAAGCCTTCTTCATGAGTATATCCTCTCCCTTACAAACCGGAAGGCAGAAGACTATTGAGCAATAAAGGATGGAGGGAATGAACATTATAATGTAACCAATAATTAATAAACATATGGGTAATAGCTAAAAATTAATAGGAAATCCTAAATATTTACTTTGGTGCAGTGTCTTTTGTTGAATGAGATGTAGTCTGGCTTGGCCTATCCTGCAAAGCTGACTGTGTCCCAGCTCACAAGAGAAAGACCTTTTCACCTTTAAATTCCCTAAGCAGTAAGATAAACTCTGAGAAGTAATAGGTGAAGCGTTATTCAACCTCTGGAAATGGGAAGGTAAAAAGTTAATCAGTTCTAAAATAAAGTCCATGGAGCAGGACTTTATTTGATGAGGGCATTGCACTACTGACAATGATGAGAGTTAAGGTAGTTAGCCTGAAAATAATAAAATTATTTCCAAATATTAATCTGCTTAATAAGTTGTTCCAATAAATAATGTTTAGATAAAACATGGTGAAAGAAAGCCTTCTTGAAGAGCTTAAGACTTTCACAAATTTAACTAATTCATTCCCTAATTCTAAACAGTAGGACTAAGGAATAATACTGACATTTTTCTACTGATATATGGGTTTTAGCATCACATCTTATTGTAAATTTTGTGACTGTGGGTATAATGCACTGATTGTTTTAGCATCACATCTTATTGTAAATTTTGTGACTTTGGGTATAATTGGTAGACTGATGCTACAATACATGAAATATATTTTCCTTTTATTCATTTTCCTGAAACAAAAATATTAGAACTCTGAAGATTGGCAACATGGCATGTAATCTAAATTCCTTGCAACTTCTGTAGTATTTTTAAAAGGATGTATGCATTGACTCACTCCACATTTTAGGTTTAAATTATTGCCACAGCGAAGGTTCACTTTAAAAATGGGATTAGGCAACTTTGGTGACATTGACTTACAACAAAAATTAGGCTCTTAAGTGCTAAAAATGCATTGGAATAAAAATCTCAGCCCATGCAACATTTATGGCAGCAACTGCTTGCTACTTTTAAAAATCTCAGTCTAAATTTGAATGAGTGCCTGAGTAAACATTCAGAACTTGGTTCATAAACTAAACTATGGGAAATGTGTCCAGAAAAACACCAGGGGTTTTGCCTCATAATATGCCCAAAGGTGTGCCTGGAGTCATTAGGGAACAAAGACCTGTCTGAGAAACATTATGAAGATTAATAACTGTGCATACAAGATTGGATAGGAGCAAGCAGAGGGCATATTGCTTATTGCCTATATCTATCTGGGACTGGGATTAAAAATAAATCAAATCCAGAAAGGTTTTCAAAGAGGTTTTAGAAAAAAATTAGGAGTTGTAGTAGGGCAAGGGTGGTCCCAGTATAAGTACAACTAACGTTTCTTCCTACCTCCTAGAACATTTGAAAGAAATAAGACCTTCTCTGAAAAGGAGGCTGATGGCAAGATACAGATGCAATATCATATTCATTTCAGTAATAGAACGAGTTTTCCCTTGCTGGGATAACTAAGAGGTTTCCATTTCGAATGTTTATGCATGTAAGATGATGAGGTGCATTAGAATAGGTTATCTGGTTTTTGGCCATCTTGTTTCTTAAACAAATAATTTTTCATAGACAATTCACACTTTGGGAATATTTGACATACCTATGTGTAAATGGAAAACCTAGAGGAAGGCCCGTAGCCTCCTTGTGTCTTTATCCCATTGACTTGTAAGGCACTAGACAAATAAATTAAGCCATACTTTGTTCTTACACCTAGAAGATAAACAATTACCACATATACATGCAGTATGGTATGAGAAAGTGGAGTATCTTGGGAATTATTACAGAGAAGAGTTGAATTTCATGTTTCATCACACAATATCCTCCCACGTGGCTCCTCTCTTGCTTGGAAGACCTAACACTCTGCGATGTACAGTAGAACTCTTGGCATAGAAAGGGAAAGAAGGAGATGTATGGATATAATGTCAATCATGGATTGCACTTACTTGGCTTGAACTCTTAAAAATTGCTCAGGTCAGAAGTAACAAGATAGAGGGAAATTGATTCAATCAGTTTTAAAGCAGTTTTCATGAGTTACTGTAACAAATATTTGACTGGTCTTATTCCCTTTGTTAGAAACCATGAAAAGAAATAGTATCTGCAGTTTACAGGGTCTTTTTCTTCAAACTAAGGCCATCTAGATGAGATAATCCAGAGTGGATTTGGTTGTAACTGCCTGCAAACTATTGTGATGTGTGCATGCAAAGGGTAAAATAGAAGCATTTTTTAGTATGCAGCTCATTCCATTGCAAAGTATTGTTTCTTCTAATAAGCACCACCGTGCTACCTGCTGAAGGATTAATCAGATTGGTGCATATCAAAAGGATTGGACTCTGGCAGAGAACAGTCGAGGAGCCAGATGTCAATTCTATTGGCAGACAGCTTTTTTGAAGCATTTGTCCACAGGGATAAATTCACTTTGGCTTGTAGAGGAAAATGCATATAGCACATGCCTTCTGTGCTTGAAGTGTTTGTCGTTGTCTTTTTGTGAGGAATATGCCAGAGATGAGATTTAGTTTTCGTCAAAAGTTCTGCAGAACTGCCATCAGCAGAAGCTGTAGGGAAGACAAGCTGGATCACACCACATCCTTTGACATGGGCTTAATGCTCCCTTGACATGACAGCTAGTGGGGTGGGTCTGGTTTTGTAGCCAAGAGTATAATTCTTGTGAAAGATTAAAATAAGTTTCCATACAGGATTAAGGCAAATCAGGTTTCACAACAGATTAGAAATTTCCAGAAGAAAATTCTTTCTTATTTTGCATTGCTTTCCCTTTGACCTTTCTTTATTTCTGTCATTATAATGTCAGAATCGAGAAGTTAGATGGAGAGACTCAACATGAAATACCTCTACTCTCTGGGGTGATCATGGCATTTGCCCTCACAGCGTCCAGTTTAGCTGGCTTCTCTTTGCGCATTTTCAGACCCTCTAAGTTTTTTTGGGTTCCAGTCTGCCCTTTAACAGTGTCATCTTCCTTTTAGGACACCATTTTTCAACCTTCCCCTGCTTTATCCAAAGAAGTGAAAAGATCCACACCATTTGCTGAACGATATTTAAGCTCTTCAAATGACCACTAATTTTAACACTGACTTATGGGAAACAGTCTTAATGCTGAGTAGTGGTATTTGTGATACTGATGACATTTCTGAATGTCAGCTGCAATAATTTTGTTCATAATTGGTTCTGATTACAACATTTATTTTCATCAGTTTCAGTTTAGAACCTCTGTAGCATTAATAATAAAATGCACTGAATGTAAAAAGCATACAACCTTTTCTGCAGCGCTCCTGAGACCACCCTGTGGTGTTCTTGGACATGAAAAGATTCTGCTCCATTCGTGGACAGCACAGAATATGTCATAAGTAGTATATTTGTGACATCTTTCAATGGAATTAATAATTGACGCATTGTATTATTATACAAGAAGCACAGCTGCAGTATAAGACAAGAGCCTTACATCTGGAAATCACTCTGCAGGAGAAAAGCCTTCAAAATACAAAGCTTTTACTGTCACCCTGGACAGAATACTGGACATTCACAACACACAAATGTCCAGGTTATAAACTTGCAAGCTGCATTAATGTGGCAGTTAAATTTACTAGTCTGAAAGCTGCACTTGTAAAACATTTATGAATACATGTGGTTGTCACTGCAAAGAAACTGCACTGTCAGCTCAACCTCTTTCCCTAATTGTTTCTTCTCCCTGTCTTCCCCCCACTGGAATGTATTCCATGATATTCAAAAGATGACCCTTACCTCACTTAAAAAATACCTACATGGTAGGTGCAAAAGAAAAAGATAAGAGCTGTTTTCATTATATTTTGGTCACTGTTTTATCCACTCAGAAAGATTTCAATTTGGTATACCTTAATGGGAAATTAAATCTCTTTTTCATGTCTGTATGTTCTTCAAATTAAAAAATGAACTGTGAAAAATTATTTGAATTTTTTCCCACAAAATTTAAACTGTTCAGTAAGTCATCCAGTGCAGTGCTTTTACAAGTGTCCTGGATAGCTAGCTGCCTAACTGGGTTTTGTTGGAAGAGAAGGTTGAAAATGAGGCTGGAATGATTCAAAAATATGCTACATGCTTTAAATACATATTGTACATTTCCATTTCCTTTGTCTCAAAGAGATCACAGCTTTCATATTTAAATGATGACTATTTTTATGTATATATTGATCTTGTTTATGAACACTTGCATTACTGTGGAATGTCCTCATGTACATTTTGGAGGACTCAGGAGCTAAACAGACTATACAAGGAAGGAAACAAAAGGAAGAAATTTTATTGTTTCCTTACCTGACAGCAAAGTGACATCAGTGTGATTTTTCTTCAAGAGCGGTTCAGGGCTGGACCCTTTCTAAATGTAATATTGAATTGGTGTTCAGGGCTGGATCCTTTCTTGATGTAATATTGAATTGGGGCAGGGAGGAGGGGAGAACAAACACGAAATGAAAATGTTCAGTCTGGTCTTCAAGTCACTCAGCTGTGATTATACGCACACAACAGATCTGACCTTCTTTATTCCGCACTTTCACATCTTTAAATGCTGCAGCCCAAAGTACCAGTGTATTGGTACTGAAGCTTGGGGCTCAGGGTGAAGGGCTTCTCACATGAGCTTGGAGTAGTAGCTGTGGTCCCTACCAGCTGCATGTCCAGCGTTTCAGCATCTCCAGCAATTAAATAGCTCCAAAGTCAGGGCTGATATTGCTAAAAGCAGTGCACCTTTGCCAATAAATGTCCTATGAAACTGAGCCCACACACCACCAGACTCAGCAGCCTCCACACCCTTGGGATCTAGCTGAAGAGGAACTGCAAAGTCCTGCACTTCAATAAGGAGCATTGCAAAGTTCTGCAGCTGGAGAGGAGTAATTCCATCCACCACTTACAGGCTGGGGGCAACCATCCGGAAAGCAGCTTCGTAGTAAAGGACTTCACAATCCCTGTGGACACCATGCTGAACATGAGCCACCAATGTCCCAGGGTGGCAGTGAAGGCTACCAGCATCCTGGGTTGCATTAGGAAGATTATCACCAACAGGTTGAGGAAGGTAATTATTTTCCTCTACTCAGAACTTATGATATCAGCCTGAAGTGCTATGTCCAGTTCTGGGCTCCCCTGTACACAATTGACTTGAGCACACAGGAGCAAGTTTAGAAAAAGGCCATGAAGACAATTAAAGGAAAAGATCAGCTGATGCATAAAGAGAGGCTAAAAAGGAGGATTATTCAGCTTGAAGAAGTATAGGGATGATCAAACACTAGAACAAGTTTACCCAGAGAGGTCACAGAACTCCCATCACTGAAGATAATTGGAACTAGACTGGGCAATATTGACTGCTCAATTAGCAAGCTGCCCCAGCTGACATTGGTCTGAGCAGGAAGGTTGGATTAGATCATCTCCAGAGGTTCCTCCCAACCTCAAACATTTTGTGATTCTATGGTGGCCAGAGTTTGATCATGCTCCATGTGGACTCTGGGATAAGTACAGATAGCATGGGTCAGAAACTGTGTGGGTATAATTTTGATCAGGGAAACCTGCATGTCTGTAGAAATCTGGGGCTGGGGTTTTGGCTCTTTTCTGTGCTATTGGTACTGTGGATCCCTACAGTTCAGTTTGGCTTGTTCCCTCCTCACAGCAGCACTGGGACGGCAGTCGAGCCCCTCATCGGCACTACTCTATCTGAAAGGAAGGGAGGGAGGGAGTTGTTTGGGGACCCATCCTCATGGAGTCTCATTCACCACAGTCCTGGCTGTGAAGCGAGCATCACCAAACACTGCAGACCATCTGGCACGCTTCTGAGCCGGCAAAATGCTGATTGAAGTGTGGGTAAAGAGCTCTGGCACGCCACTCTCTGAGAGCGCTCAAGGCAATATCCGATGCAATACTGGCGCGAGTGTGTGTGCTCTGCTGAACAGAGACTGCATATAATGAAATCCTTGTTATATAACACAGCTGATGGATGGGGATAGATATATATTCACCAACTGACATTTCCAGGGGTGAATATTACCAAAATCTTTGTTCACATTTAAACATGTGATATAGCTTTTTCCTCCACAAGAAAAAAAATGACTGCAAATGTCTGTGACACTTGAAAAATCAAAGTCTTTCAAAGCAATAAAGGCAATGCTCAGAAAATATTATGAACAGTAGCCCTACTACAGTATTTCCTTTAAAGAGACATCTGGGGTGAATTAGGGTGCTGCTCAGGCTGTGACACTGCTACAGATGTCGAGGTGTAAACGTGTTTTGCAGGGACTGTAGATATGTGATCATGTATAATGCTTTTATTAGAAGCTCAAGCACTATATTTCCAGTAATATGAAGAATGACGGAGAAGAAAAGAAATACCTTCTGAGTTTGAATTACAGCCACATCTAATGAGCTCAGAGGTGTTTTTCACTCAACTTTAGTATTACTTTTCAACTCCTGCAGCTTAAATGAGGCTACTGATCATACCAGTAAATATGGGCTCAAAGAATATCCCAAGAGGTGTCATTAGTAACATATTACATCCTTTTCTAATTTGTACACTTACCATGTTGCGGGATTTCACAGGACTGATGAAACCTCCAGAACTGCATGTTTCCCTCAGCAGTGTACAATAACCCTTAGTCTGAATGACATGTATTATTTCCTTGTTGAACATGTGATGTAGAGGTTTTAGTAAAAGATTTATTGTAAGGAAAACTAGATGTTTTATTTCCAGCCTAATTGAATACATTATTGCTCTGAGTTTAAAAATGCTGTGGTGATATATTACACCTCAACACAACTGTACACATGAAATCTGCAGCAAGAAAGTTTATTGGACTACAAATCAGAATACTGCTGTTGATAGGAGAGCTATATACCTTTAGCTGCAATGTTACAATAAAGTTTTACTGTGTAAGTCATAGTGGAAAATAAAATAAAAGTCTGATAAAATAGTTAAGCAATACTTATTTTTACTGACTGCAATAAAGACAGGTGCCAGAATTCAAATCCTCTATGTTGTGTATGGATGATAAAAGAGCCATAGAGGAATCTCTCTGACACCATTACACAGAAGATAGTGATAAAGCTTCTAATCCTGGTAAGGATTAACTGCAGAACGGAACAGCTTCCAAAGTTGCCCTGGAATGGAAAGGCTGCCCTAAGCCATGTGTGCTGCTTGGCCAAGTATTTGGGCACAGTACAGACAAGGTGCAGAGCAGCCAGGGGATGTGCAATTCTCTCTTGGTTCAGCCTGTGCCCAGCAGGCAAGACTGCCATGCAGCTCAAGGCAGCACTGCTGCCTCGTCCTCCCTGCACCTCCCACTGGCTGTTAGCACCTCAAGAGCCATGGAAATGCATGGATCAGGGGCTTCTCTGCTTTGCATCCATTTGGCCTCTTGTAACTCTCTGGAGCTGGATACTTGCAAAAATTGGTGCCAGCACCTTTCTGCAGCATAGAGTAGTGCCCTTTTGTGATAAATTCAACAAGAGAGATGCTGCATTGCTCTTTTCTGGGACTTTGAGGATGGGAAATAGTCTGTCATGAATAGATGATTTCTGCAGTAGATCTTTCTTCTAAGGCTTAAGTGATGTCTACATCATTTTACTCTGGGTTGAATTTTTGAATAACATGAAATGTTAACTTACACCCTTTCTCTCCCTTGATATCTCCTATCTAATTTCTATTTTTCCCAAGCATGTATTTCTAAGTAACAGTTGTTCAAATTATAAACTGTCCTGCAGAGTATCAGAAGGTCTGGAACATCACACTGGCAAAGAGAAGGTGTAGCTGGCTCTGTGTGTTACGGCTTTTTGCCTGTTCATCACTCCTCCTGCTTTGTACCTGAGCTACCTCTTTAGTCTCAGTAGAAAGAAAGGAGGTGGGAAAAAAAAAATAAAAGCCAAATAAACGTGTTCCAGAGGTCTGCAAAACACCTGGGCCTGATATCTAGTATTGTGACAAATATAGAACCATAACAAATTTAAGAAGACTAAAGGTAAATTAATCATCCTGTGGAATTTATTATATAAATATATTAATTGGGTTGCAGTCCTACGTGATAGCACTGGGCCTAACTTAAGTTGTGGTCATGAAGTGTTTATTCCACATCATTAACATTTGAATTCAATGGGGATCCTAAGAGGAAAGTAACACACAAACTTTCCAGATAACAATATTTAAGCAGACATTTTAAAGAAAATAGACTGTTAGCTTTAAGCATGCTTGCTCTACCAGGACAAGTTGTTTTCTTCTGCCAAAACCATTAGTCCAAGGATTAGAACCCCACTAAATATCTGCGTCTACCTTTAGATGTTTGATGAGCCTGAGAGGAACTGTTCATCTTTCCAACCTCTTTATCCATCAAGTCCTACAAGATGACCCAACTGCTCAGCTTGTAAAAAAAGAATTTGTCAGTCTTCCAATTCTCTTTCCAGTGGCATAAGATTTCCATTAAAAATAAAGCCCTCAAGCATTCATTGCACACATGAAATACCCTTCCATGATGTAGAAGCCAGAGGGTTGTGAATTGCCCCTATAACTTCAATCTGAGTAGTGCCATCCTACTCTCCCTTCCAGTATTTTCACTACAGGCATCCCTGGATCCTGCTTTTACTCTGCCAAACCTACATATTATTAGCTACTGCTATTCCTTTTTTTGCTTACGTTTCCTTTAGTTGTTTGTCCTCTTTCGTTGGTTTTTAATATAAAGTAACTTCTCCCTGTACGGAGCATCTTTATGTGTTTCTCTTGATGCACCAATTTTCTGAACTAATCTCCATCTATTGTTTTAAACAATTGATCCATGGGCTAAAATGGGAAAACAGAATAATCCCTCATTTAAATGATCAATGGAAAGGAATGACTAGGGGAAAATGTTGATCGCTGCTGCAGCCCTAATCATCCAAAGTGTTAGTGCAATTTAGAGACGGGAGGAGGGGAAGAGATTTACAACATTGGGAACTCCCAGGGAAAGAGGTCTGCAAGGAATGGCTCCCATATGGAACTGGAATGCTTTGTACACCCCGGCTTAGCAATTAAATTTACAAGGTGTTGCTAAGTAGCAGTACCCCTATAAACTCAGCAAACGCTGGAAATGCTGTTACAAAACTAGAGACTTCTTTTATTGCTTCTCACATTTCAGTAGGGAGAAAGTCATTAGAAGAAGGCTGTTCTTTGTACAGACTTCCCATTTGGAGAGTTGGGAGGTGTATTCTGATAAAAGACCTGTGAGAGGATGCAGCATGGCCCTTTGGCAAATGCAGGTTTTTCTGTAGGGAGGACAGAATATGGAACAAAACAAGTATATTGATCTAAATTAGAAACTCCGTGTCTAAAATGACTGGTCAGTCATTTACTTACACACCCACACGTATATAAATATACATATGTACATTTCCCCTTGGAACAAAAACTGCCTTTTAAATTCTTCTCAGTCAAGTTTCACTGACAAACTTGCTTGACGGGCATCAGGGACCTGAGGCAAGCTTCAAAGGAAAAAGTAGCCATCACTCATGCTTCATTGGATTTCTATGACAGAATGATCAAATCCTGTAGAACCTGGCATAAGCACATCATTATCAAACCCTGCTTTAGCATTTCTTAACTGATCACGGAGGCTGAGGTCCTTGGTGACTCCTATTTTCTGACACTGTTTGTAGTTATTTGACCTTTTCTCAGTGGATAATCCACACAAAAAGCCCTAATTACTTCCACAGCTTTGAGCGGTCCAGCACTGCGAATAATCAATGACACTGATTTAGGTATTGCACAATCAGATGCTTATGGTGTTTAAAGAACATTTTTCCATTGACCTGCCACAGCCGTAGGACAATACTGAGTGCTGAAGTTGCTGCTGTAATCACAAGCTGGCCAAGTGACCTTGGGGGTCTGAAGTTGATTATTAGGGTCTTGAGTTGAACAGATACAATACATTTTTAATGATTTCTTAATTTTTATTTTCTTAAAGCAGCACTTAGTCATGACGCATCTAACAAGATACTGATAGAATCTCAGAGCAAGATTTGTCTGTAAACATAGCTGAGTATTTTTTTTCTTTCTTAATAACACTTTAATTTTTATTTTGACTGCTAGAAAGCACAGTGACAGGACTTCGTTTGTCTTTAAAAATAAAAAATGAACAAACAGTTGGGCACTTGAGTATCTCCTGCTTCAAAAGTATTCAAGCATGAAACTAGATCAGGAGAAAAGGAGAACAGAAATTGCCTAGATATTGCTATAGACTACAATGTCTGTGAAAGGAATAGGGTGTGGATTCTTAGAAATTATTCAGTCTCTGATTCACTGGGTTCTTCTCCCCTCTTCACATAACGTGAAAATACAGTTCATTATCCTGAGTTATTAGGTTTAAGTCTACCACCTGCTCAGTTACTTCAGCTTTAAAAACTAAAAAGAGAGAGCAGTCCCATTTTGTTTTCTTCAGAATGAAAGCAGAGATTTTTTTCTAAGGAGCCATTTGCTCAGGTAAAATTTATGATGAAATACTGGATTGTTTGGGGATGGCTGTAAATCACAGGAATCTTCCACTAAAGGGATAGCAAATATGAAGTAATATTACGTATTAGGCGTAAAAAGATAAAAAAAAGAAATTCTCTTCCCAGCAGAAATTTTCATCAGCCAAGAGAAAATTTTCCTCAGATATATTTTGGGGGATTTTTAACAAAACCTGTTTGTGTCATTGAAAAGAGTATATTTCAGCAAAAGGCTCAAAGGTTTACTGGAGAATTCTTCATGTGTTTCTTCAGAGAAATGCCAAGCAATTAGAAGGAAACACAGAAAGGGGGAGCATAGTTTGAGGGAAGTCTCCGGGTAGCTCCAGAACCTTTCCTGTCCCAAAGCAGTAAGATGATGAGGTCAATCCTAGTATGCCAACCCCTGAAGCAGAAACATCAGGAAGAAACACTTGTATTGTGGAGCTTTTTTGTTTTTCCAGACTTCCTGCCAGGCCATAAAGAGGAAGATAAACAGAAGTATATAATAAAAGCAAAGATAGCTTATCAAATAAGAACCATGTTTGTCTCTGCAAGAGGAAAACCTGTCCTTTTCTCTCCTTTGAGGACACTACTGCACGTCTGTCTCCCCCCCCAAATGAAATGTCTCCTTAAGACACCTGCTTATGTTTGCATTCATCCTGATCAACCCTAAGCAATGATGTCTGAGGGAGTGGTTGAGAAAGTGCTTGTAGAAAGTTCATGTTGTGGAGGCATAATATGGGCACAGCCTGCTTAGACACCACTTTTGGAGATGCCAGAAAAACAGCATAAATAACATCAACTGTCCTGAAAAGCCAGAACTCTCCACCTGTGTGGCTCTGCTGCAGATGACTGGGCAAGAGGAACTCCTGGACAAACTTCATCTTTTATCTGAAAGCCCTTTCCTCCCTCGAAGACAGAACAGGAGAGCAAATGCTTACCACAGAAGAGGAAAAACTTAATGCTGTAGTTAGTGTGGCTCCTGAGGTGAAAACAGGCGTTGCAGTAAGCTCATAAAGAGGGTGAAACAGTTGTTGAGGCAGCTGTCTTCTGTCCTGCTAATTCACATCTTTCCAGGGTACGTTGCAGTCTCCTTAAATGTACAAGTTACTGTCAGATGTACTTGTCTGACCAGAGACTGCACAAACCAGACAGACATTGCAGGATGACGGGAGCAGAATGGGGCTATTTATAGTCTAAAATATCCTGAAAGGAGATGTAGAAAGTTCTTTTAATAACTTGGCCTTGGAGGTTTATACTGCTTCTGGTGGTGTCAGTTTGCTTACCTAAACTCTTGAGGAAAATAAACAAAGTTTCCGGTGATCTTTGCCAGTTAAATTTGGTAAAAGTTTTAGAACAAGCTGGTTTTGAACACTGTCTCCAGTGAACTGGACATGAACATGCATGACTGTTTCATTAATATTTTCTACATGAAGAATGTTTAGACTCAAAAAGTGATTGTTTCTTGGGTGTCACAAACTGTACTAAACCTTTTCTTTTTCAACTGCCTTGTAAGTGGTCAACACATTAGTTACAAACTGGTTTAGTCTGCAGTCAAAATTTTCCCTTTTTTTGGAAAGGATGTCTCTGAAACTAACTATTCTGAGCTGAAATAGTTTGCAGCAGTGCAACCTCTTTTTTCTATGATTGATCAAATTTGTCTGCTGTCAACCTGGTAGGATATCAGTCGACTTCATTTCACCTCTCATTTGTCATGACATCCCTTTAGATGGTTGTACTGTGGACAGAAACCAACTGAGCCTCAGATTCCCTGGAGAAGTACAGCTCTGGATGAGGATTAACCTGCACTTGCTTTTCAGCAGCTTCTGACCAAGAAGAGTTTGAAAACAGGCTGTTAGTCTCTTTTCTCTGCAATGACTCAATTTCTTTGTACCATATGGTTATATTTATGTGCTCTATTGAGTGAGACCTTTAACAGCTTTTAAGTCACGGATGGTGTCAGTGCCAGAGAAGGAGCAGTTTTCTAGTCAAGCAAGAGGGCTGAGCTTGATTTTGGAGAAATGGCTTTGTTTCTAAATGCCACTTTCAATCCTTAAAATCTTTTCATTCAAAACCTGCTCAGCCTAATTTTACAAATAGGGGATGATTACAGTAGCTAGACTGACTAGGTGAACTTTTCCTTAGTTAATATATAGACAAATTGTCTTTCCTCTGTGCTGGATTCACCAGTATTAAAGCAAGATGAGATGAAACTTAATTGAAATAAATATTCCACCTCCTAATCTCACAACTGTTCTTTTCTAAATCAGATAAAAATGTGGATGAGGTACTTAGCCTAAATTCCGCCAAGATCAGAAATTCCCAAATATTTGAATTCCTCAAGTCTTCAAATTATGGGTAGCCTGCTACCTTCAGTAATTTCCTGAGATGAAAGAAGAATTAGCTTTTTCACAGGCTGCCGTGGTGGGTGTTAACCTCACAACAGCTGAGGACCAGGTGGCTGTTCAGCAGACTTCCTTAGGATGGTGTGGGGTTTTTTTTTTTCAGAAAGTCTGGAAATCAAACAAAATCTTGCTAGTAATAAAAAATAAGAACCTCTTGCCAAGCTGTGAGTAGTCTTCTCCATGTAACTTTGTTATTAAGGAAATTATGTCTAAATAGCAAGCACTTCATTATCACAGTCTCTGCTAGTGCTTAAGAGATAGTCACAGGGTGTTTACACACACTGATAAGACTGTTGGATCTGCTGAAAAATAGCATGTTAAGTAGTGACTCAGTTGAATAACATATTTTCAATTTATTGATTCCAGTCAAATAAAAGCCGTGTGATTCATAGCGGAAATACAAACACAATGGCACATCTCAGGAATACACAGAAAGTTAGATCCAAACTCTTACACACATTGGTAGTTGCCTACAGGCTGGATGATGACCCTTCATTCTGTTATAATCTTGGTAACCCATTTACACAACAATTCTTGAAAGGTGACATGAAAGGTGCTGCTTGGATGTTTCAAACTTTTTGTGCAGTTGAGCTATACATCAAGACCCTGGCCTGCTGCAGGAGGAGAGGGGTTTGTGCTTCTGCTCAGTGCCAGAAATCTGATGAAAGAGTCAGCTTTATTATTTTATAGCAAGAGCAAAGACAAATCTTTCATATATCTCCTTCCCTTTACACCTCCTGTCCTATGCTTTGTTCTGCTTTGAGTCTTAATGGAGAACAGCACGTGTCTTATGTCTTGTGACAAATCTACAACTGCTTCAAAAAGGCCTTTAAAAAAGCCTTTCACCTTTTTATACCTAATTTACATTTCTTAAAAAATTATTTTGAATCCTTTCAGAGAATAAATACTTTTTAAAAATGTGTGCTTCCTAAATGTAATGTTAGGAAGTATATGTTTCCTAAATATAATACCCTCATTTTTCTCCTACACATGAAATTTATTGTATCATCAGATCTGACTAAAATTTACAGTTACCCGTAAGGTTATTTTGATATATTTGATTTTTTTTTTTTCATTGCATTGTGGAATAGAAAATGTGTTTATGGCTTTGTCCTATGAATATTTTCACAGGAATTTAATCAATAAAGATTTTAACCAAGAAAGTTTGCAGTTCTGTTTTGACAGTCATCTCTCCAAATGCTTAATTATTTTGGCAAAAATAATTTTTCCTCCAGATAAATTTCCCTTTCAAAGCTCATACCGCTGCTGCTTACTCAGACAAACCAGTCCTGAGAATCATTTCATTTCACATGCATGAGAATTCATATACATTTTCCCAACATGAATTTAAGTGCAGCCTTGCAGTGAAAGATTATTTTTTATATGCCTTTTTTAAAAAGCAAAACGTAGCAAGTGCCCTGGCCTTCATTTGTGGTTTACTTGATGTTGAATTTTTTTAATTTTCTCAGCTGGTTAAAAAAATCCCTTCTTATGTAGGCAAGTTTCTATTCTGTTTAGAATAGCTTCTATTCTAAAATTAGACAGTGGAATGTTTTACATAGCATTTATGCTACAATCTAAAGGATAAAATCAAAAGGGAAGAAAGCTGTATAGCCCGTCTCAAATCCAGAATATTGTAATAGTTGTTATTAAGGAAATGCAGGCAGAAATGGTCCAAACAAGACTGCTTCCTGCCATCAGAAAGGCATATCCTTTAGCATGAACAGGCTTATTCTATGAAGATTTTAAATCAGGATAAGACCATGTATTACAGCGGTGATTAAAACAAAAAGTTCATTGCTTGAGAATTCCTATATATATTTAAAACACATTTTAAATATTATAATTTGGACTGTTGTTTATGTCACTATTACTCACATGGGTAGGCATTTATTCCACAGGACTCAAAATCAATAGGACCAGCTGTATAATATTTTTGAGTTGGGCTGTTGCCAGGATGCATATAAATATTTTATTCTGCTCAAAGCTTGGAGATGGAGACGGAAGTAATAAGGCAATTTTGAGAGGGGTTATTCAGTTTATCAGTGACTCCAATCTTGGAAACTTCCTTTTCATAACCAAAGAGGGAAATTCCTAGCTTTTTATTGGCTGAACTTGCAAAAAATCATAGAGGAGCAGTCAGGTTGCAATGCCACTTCTCAAGCTGGCTTTGAGGAAACGGGAACAAAGAAAGAGCTGTCTATGGGGTTCTTTATACCTTTAAAGCATGAGCACTGGGTTGTATTAATTTTCTAATTATGGGTGCTCATTTGAGGATTTCTTTAAAATGTATCAATAAAAATATGTCTCAAGAAAAATGATGAAGGCTTCATCTGAGACAGTGCTGTTCCTTACAATGTCTGCTTTGCCTTCAGCACGGCTTGCTCTGCTGTTTTTGTTTTTATTTGCTATGATCAATACTTACAGAACACTCATTTGACATGCCATTTTTTTGAAAGATGTAAAGATTTTAAACAGCCAATTTGGTCTGAAGCTTGAACAAGATTTGGGCTTAGATTAGGGGCATTATTTAGTGAACCAACACGGGAATAAAAAGAGAAGCTGAGGAAGGTGGACATGACCTGCTGGCAAGAGGAGAAGAGCACATGGCTTTTAGGATAAGTGGTGTGATCACTCTGTGTGGCTGGTTGTCACATGTGGCACTGATCCCACGTTTTCTATCTGTCTGAGTCAGGCCCTCATCTACCTGTCCTTCCTTCTTCTCTGAGCTTCCCAGCTAGTTTCATCCAAGTCTGAGGGAGGGATAAAGGTGTCAAATATATTAAGATCTTGAAGTAATCCTGAAAATTATCAGTCATGTAAAGGAGGAAAATCCTCTAACTGCATCTGCGTGAGGAAGGGCCGCGCTGAGCCCTTGCTGGAACAGTCAGACACCAGGCTGTGCAACAGGAGGCCTCATCTGTCCTGCAAGGAATTTGTTATCCACATGATGGGACTCATGGCTTGTGCTCATAAAAAACATTCAGGGGCATGCTTGCCTTCTGCCTTGATGCTCCCAAATCACTGCATCATGTTGTATTTGACTTGCAGCTTACTTCTACCCAGCCATATTTTGTGGCCTACTGTTAGTTTATGTGGACACTGTGCACTTTGCCAAAGACAGCTGCAAAACTAGTCAGGGAACAGATACTCTCTCTCTTTCACCTGTTCAATTATGCAGCTAAAATCAGCAGTGCCAGTGCCTCCTGGATTGCTCTTCCATCATCTCGTATCTAATATTCAGTCTTTTCTTGCTCAACAGTAAGTACCAAACACCATATTTCTGTATTCTTGCATATATCAGAATTGTTCATTTCTTTTAAAATCTTTTTTATCATGTTGTCTTAGTAGAAGAGCAGGTATTCACATTAGTAGAGCTGAGAAAACTGATTTTACAGTCTGCAAGCTGAATGGAAATATTGCATCACCTAAAAGTACTCTGTTTTCACTGTGAAGTTACATCCCTTACCCTTAGAAAACAAGAATCAACTAATGAAGATGTTTCATTTAGTCACCAGGATCCAGGGGAGAGAGGTTTAGACCTCTTACCTGGAAAAATGACAACATTCTTGAATAACAGAGAAAATGTTTTAACTGTTCTGAGAAAAGAAAAAAAATCATTAAGCCTGGCATGAATTTGTCCATTTTTTCGGCTGAACCAAAGCTGCTTTTTGTAGTGAACAAACATTTTCTTTGCAAATTTGAACCAGTTGTATTCAGAGCTTCATTCTATATGAGTGTAGGGCCTTGACAGCATGGTATAGCAAGCCAAACCACTTACTGTCATTATTGGGAATGATAGCACATGGGAGCTCAACCCTGGTGGTAAGTTTGTGAAGGGAGGAGTGGTGCCTCAAAGCACCAGACCCTGGATATCTCTCCTAGCCAGCCATGGGGAGGTCTCAGATAAGCCTGTCATCCTGACAGGGCAAATCAGTGCTGAAAAGGCTCTGCACTCCGTGGGGCTCAGTCTGCTTGATAGGACAGAGCTGCCTCCTGATAAGCAGAAGTGCTCTGCTCCCTTTGACTGCCCCAGGCCATTTTGTGTCTCATTGGCCCGGGGTGGGCCACCAGCAGGCCTGATTACACAATGGTGCTCATTCTGCCAATATTTTATATTGAAGTGGCTAGGCTGATGTGCTCCCTGCTCCTGATGCAGGAGGAGTGTTGTAGTACATTCACTTTATTGATTGTCAGTTATTCATATCAGAGCGAAGCACTTTTGTCATAATAAAACGACAACTCTGTTGGCATGGGAAGGAGAGGGGGACAGTATCATATTTTCAGTGCCAATTTGGTTCAAGTGACACATTTTCTATGTGGCCAAAACACTCTGTTCAGTGCCAATACACTTCTGCAACTCAGTTCACACTCAAGGTTATACCTGTTTAACTGGAAAGGCAGATCTTAAAACTGTCTTAATGTCTACAACTTATTAAACATCTCAGGAAGCAGTAGTAATTAAACCGCAAGTTTGAAAGGTTTGATTGCACGATTTCAGTAGAGAGCATGGATTTGTAATCCTGTCTGTAAACACAAGAGTAGTGAAAGATGCAGACTTCTGCACATCATCTGTTTAATGTTTGCTGATATTAAGAATACTTTACATGTCTTAGAGTGAGGTACATTTCATTTCAAAAGGGCCTGACTAAGGTGGTCGCTTTGACATTTTTCTCAAACTGTTATCATGACTGTGAATTATTTTCTAGGGTTTTGAACAGAAGTATTCCCAAAGGAAAGACAAATTAGTTGATGATGCTGCAAGAGAGGCTTTGCAGTCCTCCTCTTTTGAAGTTCCTAATGATGTGAGTTTCTCAGTATTTCAGTCCTGACTGCTGGTCACCCCATTCATTTAAAAGTTATGTGGATTGAAAATTATCCCTAGGTTTTTTTTCCTTTGTGCTTGCTCCCAAGAACTGTGACCAGATGCAAACATGATGATGTGCCTGCACATGCCACTATTGCTAAACTGTAAGCAAAGCAAGAGAGAAGGCTGATTTAGAAAATAAACCCAAGGTGCTTGATGAGTGAAATGTCAAGTAGATTCATGTCTGGCAAAGGACTCTTCCTTGTCCATCATCATCCAATCAATGACACTTGAACCTGGGTTGACCAGGTCACCACACCACCTCTGCTCAAAGCAGGGGGAAATTTATAGGTCACCTTTTTGAATGACAATTAGTACAAGAAGATATGGTAATCCTGCTGCCTTTCAAAGCATTGTTGTTTTACCATGCAAAAGTCTCAGTGTACCATGCACAGCAGTACCTGCTTTCTGTGTTCTTTACATAAGGAGAAACAAAAGACCTTTAGGAAACTGTCTCCCTAGTGGCTCTTGTCTGATTAGAAAGTCCTCAGGGGATTAGCAGTATGAATTTCACAGCTTGTCCCCCCCAGTCCCTCC
>WAAE01010142.1:0-28422 GCA_013400495.1 Nicator chloris
ATATATATATATATATATGACCAGTCTCTTTAACAAGTTGTTTGTAGGTGTTAGGAAGCATTGACAGGCTCTTGTTGGAGCTTACACGAAGTTAGTCTGTCTTCAGTTTTGGTGTATTACACATAAAAATATAACTGTGCTTCATTTAGGTTCTCCACTGTAGGACCAGTCATTATGATGAAATAGAGGATATAAGTTCACACTTTCCACTTTCACTGCAAATTCTGTATTTCTGGAAATGTTGCTGCCTTTTTTCCCCCCCCCCCCCAGGGCGTTTGCTACAGCCCAGCTGTTGTGCTACAACCTTTTCTGCTACTTTTTTTGTTTTAATGAGTAATATAGTATACTGGAAACAAAATTTATTTTTTTTATTACTATTTCGAAAGTTTTCAATACTGGCACAGTAGTAAGGCATGAGGGTTTTTAGTCTCTTTCTGTGTAGGTCCAGTGATACTTAGTTATGATATAGAAAATACAATGTTCCAGTAAGGTTTTTTTTGTGATTTACATCATTTTTAAAACACTTTTTTTCCTTTTCATGCCTACAGATTTGTTACCCTTAAATATAAATTATGATTATTTTTAACGGAACACTTAAGTTATTGAGATAGACTTCATGACTATCTGTCAGTCTTTTTTAAGATTTCATAGTCAGAGTACTGTCAAAATACTATTTTGTTTCTTCAAAATGAACTGTTGCTCTGTAACAGTAAGTAGCATGGCTGTACAGCACTTGTATGTTTTACTACATTTGGCTTGTTATGTTTTACTTGCATTAATGTATTTGCATCTGCCCTTTCTTCTGAACCTTTTTCTAATTGATTCTTTAACATTTTTTTATGTTTTAAAAAAGGGGAAATTGAGGGGTGGATAGAGGCTGGCATATCAAACTCAGATGGGCAAACCGTGAAGTTACAAATATTCTCTAGAAGCACGTGGCTTAAGTCATGCAGAATAAACCAAACACATTCAAAGACTTACTGGGTCTCAGAAGTACAACATCACTTTCTTCCCTCCCTCTCTCCCCCTTATTTATTGTTCTGGTCTGCTTAGGCTAAGGTAACCTCAGAAGATTAAGGATGGAGAAGGGGGGATGACAGAGAGACATGAAAGGGTGGAGTGGTGCTCATTCCAGAGCTAGTCTTCTCTAGGGTGCAGTTAATTTAGGAGAGGCTTTTCCCCTTCTGTCTGCCTGCGTGGGTGTGTAGCAACAACGGGATGTGTTTTTGCATTGAAGAATGGATTTTGAATGGTTTAAGTTGTTGTTATTTGATGATTATTCCAAAGAAAAATCAAAGGGCTGCCAGAGGATTGAGTAACACTGTCTATCCCTTCAGTCCAGACTATTTCAGAATTAAGTTGGTGGAGCCTTAAACTTTGGTTCTCTTCCAGAGGATTGAATAAAAGACCTTTTTTTGCTGGAGTTTGTCTAGAAATATGGTTATTATTAAGTCTTGTTTTGGAACTGATACTTATGTGTCTGGTACTAAGTAATGTACTGTTGGAAATCAAAAGATGTGTGCTAATTAAACTATTGTAAAATGCATGACGTAGCCTTCTGATTACTTCAGAAAGGATTGTAGGGGATATATGTGTACACCTGTGGACACAGTAGGGCACAGAGATTTATATAACCTTAATAATGATAATGTAATTTTAAAGCCTTCCTTGCTTTCACATTTTATGATAATGTTACACATTTTTGTAGTCTTGTGCTTGTTCTCATTAAGGAAATACTTAAGTAAACAATTTGATAAATACTTTTTGTAATAATAAAAATTCGTCTTGCCGAACAAATTCCTGGAAGTTATGTGTGAGACATTTGCATAGCTTTTAATTCACTAAATATGCTCCAACCATTTATCGAAAGGAAGCAGCTGTGTAGCTATTGCCAATGTTTAGAATATTCCAAAATGGAGGTGCAGGAGAAACAGAAGCCCTCATAGGCATTGCACATGCATCAGTGAATTTCCAGTCATTTGAATCTACCTCCTCTGCTTTAAATCCTGTGAAAATGTTGTGCTGACAGAATGAGTACATAATCTTCTGTCATCTAACTGATGTGTTTATTTTCTCTAAAGATGTGATCTATATAACTTGGGCATTATTTAATAAATATTTTCTACGTGATGATGAGACTAGAAGATAGCAACGCCCTCCCCCAAAACACTGTGACAAAGTTCGTTATAGGATAAATGACCTGATTCTATAAGAAGGCCCGTCATCACTCTCTTAAGTGAAGGGTGATCATGTGTTCTGTGGTTTTAATTTCTGGATCAGGACTGCAGAAGTGTATTACGATTTCAACCACTTTTTTTTTTCTTTTTCATTTTATTTCTGGTTTTGTGTTCTGGTAGCCATCCAGATGGCAGAACGTACTTAAAGTTCTTGCCTATTAAACCAGAAACTAGAAGGTGTTAGGTCCACCAAGAGGACTGGAGCAGCAATAGTCAGTCATGTATCAGTATCTCTGATGTGCAGGCAGTGCAAGCACCAATATAAAAAATGTTCTGGGTTCATATTGTTGCATGACGATGAGGCGGGGAGTTACTACAGCATAGTTATGGGAAATACTATATAGAAACCTAAGGATAGGTAGAAAAATAGCAACAAATTTTAATCCATTCCTTCTTCTGCTGATTCTTGCCTCTTTGGATTCTGTTCAGGTGTCAAGGTCCTGACACTCTTTTTTGCTAGGTAGCGGCAGTTATAGGAAGAGCTTTTTGTGCATATGTGTTTCTACCGTTAGAAATCCAATTAAATGCACATGCCCTACTTACATCTGGATGTGGGATGCAGGCCCTCGTAACAGTGTTCCTTCTGGAGTCTTTTCTTCAGTGCAAACACCTGTCTGCATATGTAGATCCTGGTCAGTAAGGTGTGTGAGGGGCTGAAGCTCTTTTGTAATTTTTTTTGCTGTGGCTGGGATTGGGATCCAGTTCAGGTACCAGGATCAAGGTGCTGCATGAGTAAAGGCATTTGCCATTCCAAAACTTGATAATCTGTCCAGCAGATTTTTTTATTTTTTTCCTTTATTATTGCACTTATTCCTTTGTTCCAGATACAATCATGTACCGTACCTGTATGTTTGACTGCAGAGTATGATTCATTATGTAAGAGAAGCACTGCACAGCAACTTCATTGTGATCTGCCCAGGGGTCCAAAGAAGGCCATAAATAGTCATTGCAGATAACTGCATTGGATTTTTTCTTTCCATTTATTTCTTGTGGTCTGTGAAGCATTTATACTGTTATAGACGATAAAACCTTCAATGAACTAAGATAAAACGCTTATGCTAGTAATGTCAATTAAACTAATGGAGCTAAAAGGTAACTGTGAACCTTAAAAAAACACCATGTGTTAAGGTGGTCAGAAACATTTATATGCTGATACATGACAGGGTGAGGTTGTTCCGCATCTGGTTTGTAACCATATCTACCAAGAGTTAGTAATTGTATTGCGCAACCCCATGAAAATGATGGCTAGTGTACCTATAGCAAGTTGCTTGTTGATACCAAGATGCTTGACAGAGGGAAGCACACTGCTAATTTGTGCTACCTATTTTGTTTTTAAACTCATGTCAGCTGCTTCATTCCTTATACGTAGTACTGACCTCCTGATAGTAAGGTGTATTGTGCAATCAGGAGCTAAATAGAGCATATATAAATTCAGTTTTCAAATAAAAACTGAACTGCAGTGGAAATATGTATCTTTTTGTTAAAATTTGAATTTCACTGTTGACCGTGATACAGAAAACAAACAGTGAGGCACAAACTTCGGTCTGCTGCAGTCTAGTTTTTTCCTTTGACTTTGGAAAAAACAAAACTAAGTTTGAGTGGTGGAAATTAGTTTTGGGTTGCATAATTTTTATTTAAACTTCAAAATTTAGAGAATTTATTTGCTGCTACACGTGTACAAGTGCATTATGCAACACTAATGAACTGGTCGAACACCATTGTTGAAGCTTTGAAGGTTTTTGAGGTTTTTCTGGCAATTATACAATGTTTCTATTTGCATTACTCACCTTGGACAAAGTTCTGGAATACCCCTCCTACTTCCAGTCAAAAACTTCCAGCCAAATTACTGCATATGTTGTACACATGTGTTGTGCACAACTAATTAGTACTGCTCTTGGGAGAGCTGTGAGAGAGGTGCAGATGTCCCTGAGTTTAGAGTGCTTTCCCACAGTGCCCGTTTCACAATACCTCTGGGAATGAGCATCACTATTCTCTTCCAGTTTTCATTTCTTTTAGAGTTGCAAAATATTGACAGCTCACAGTCTTCTCTTAATGTTATACTTGTTCTTTGAAAGGCTGATGAAAAAAAGTAAATGTTCACTAAGCTCACAGAGTAGCTCATGTATATCTTGTGAAGGTTCCTCTTTTTCCTGCCTCAGCAGAGGTTGCTGCGGTGAGGCAGAGAGAGTTAAGGGGTCTATTTTGCAAATGGACTGCTTTCTTTCCCACACAGCCCATGTCTGACAGCCGTGCAGGTTACTACTAACCTAGTTATCTACATGTAGACAGGGCTTTATTTTTCTTTACTAGTAGCTGGGATTTCTGTTTAGTTGTTGTTTGTTTGTTTTTAACAGAAGCAGCAAATAGCAGTTAATGTACATTGTTTTCCTGATAAGTAAATGCTGTCTCTTCTTAGGAATGTGTGATAAAGGACTACAGCATATACATACCTCCTACTTACAGCTCCTGTCCATCTCTACCAAATTGACTGGTCATTCTTGCTGCAGTGACTTGCAGTGCTTCAAAATGCCCTTTATTACTGTACCCAGGGGAAGAAGAAAAGCAGACCCTGGGGAAGGGCTGAGAAAATCCTCCAGCAGGTCTCTCACTACAGCTTCCCTCTGTCAGGTTGTGTGTGTTGAATGAGTGGCATGACAGGGCTTGGTGGCTGAGCCGATGGCGTTCTGGTTTAGTTTGGAATTGTTGCAGTACAGCTGATGGGAGGCAGTGAGGAGCAATTGTCTCTGAACAGCAGCAGTACCATCAGTTGTTGTTTCTGCAAAAACTGTAGTGTGTTCATGTGTCATTAAAGGTTAACAAACCCATCCATGTTTTCATGCAGCATGTGCCACATTGCATTATGAAGACTGAGAGCACTGATGTTGAATCATTTCCAGATTTCATTGAAGATTATTTCTCAGTAATGTGAAAAATCCTGTAATTTTAAAACACTTGTCATTTTTTCCCCCTTAATTTTTTTTTATAAATCCACAGTCGTTATTCCAGTGTTGGACCCATGGTGGTATTATGTTCTATTTATTATGGTCTAATCCTTTGAGTGAAGAGCTTCAAGGTAGAATCAGAGTAAGTCATCCTTACTTACAGTGTAATCATTTGCGTTCTAAGTAGGAGAAGAAGATAAAACTTAATACCTAGAAAAAGACTGTGAGAAGTTTATTATGTATTTATTAAATTTATTAGGTGAGACGAGTTGCAGCAGCTCCAAAACTTCAGTGCGATACCAAAAACTTGATTGGAGCTTTTCATTCAGCTGCAAAATATGAGATAAGTGTTTAAAATATTCAAAATTTTGTTGTCTACTAGCATTTCATAGTTTACTGGAAATGTTGCTGTGTTAAAGCAGGCAGCTTATGTGACCTAAGAGATGTAGAGCCTGTAAACTTAACTGTCGGAGTTCGGGGCACTCCTCTGACTGCCCTGGAGGGTTTGAGATCCTGGCAGGGGGTCAGAGACCCCCCTGCACAGACCTCTGAGAGACAGCAGGGGGTCAGAGCCCCCCCCCCCTGCACAGAGCCCCAGAGAGGCACTGTCCTGGATCTCAGTCCATGGAAAAGCTTTCAGCTTGTGTAATGAATTACAAGCCCCTAGAAATTTTCCAGCCCATTAAGAAGTCAACTAGAGCAAGTTGCTTAGGACCTTGTTCTTGAATATCTTCAAGGATGGTGACTCCACAACCTTTCTGGACCACCTATTCTGGTGTTGAATGATCCATTTTTTGGTCTTGGGTTTAGGTTGAATTTCCTGTATTTCTAATTGTGCCCTCTGTTTTCTCTTTTACTCCTTCTAATCAAGTATGTGACATATGCTCCAGCCCCTTCCAACCCCTTTTCTGGACTAGCTCCTGTGTGTTCATATCTGTCTTGTGCTTGGGAGCCCGGACCTGCACACAATACTGCGGATTTAGATTCAAAAAATCAGGTGTGTATTTAGTAAAAATGCTAGGCCACAAACATTTCCTTCCCTCAATAAACACTGTTTTAGCTGAAATTTTAAAATTAGCAGAAGAATATATTGTGTACTTTTTCATTAAATTTGCAGTAGTAAGTGGTTGCGTACTTCTCAGTGCTTGTGATCTGAAGACGGATTTTATTAAATTTCAGACAGAATAATAAACAACAGATTTGCAGTATAGCTCCGTATATGAATATAACAGATGCATACACCAAGGACTTGGAGCTGGTGTTTGTGAGTGCAGCCACTGGGGCCTGTATGTCACAATAGGCAGTGATGAGTGGAAGGGAGGGATGCAGCCCCTTCTGCTTTTATAGGAATGCTACTACTCCCATAATGTCTCCTTACTAAACTGTGATATATTCTTCTCCCCACGTTAAAATGAAATTGTCCAGGCAAACCCAATATGTAATTACTTTGTGAACAAGTCAGATTAATTTTGCCCGTGTGCTTAATTTTCACTTTCATTTTCACTATGCTAATCTCATAATAATCCTTCCATTCTTCGGAGGCTCTTTGTTGTCTTTTCCTAGCCTTTTTCCTCTTTTCCCCTCATAACAGTTTCAGGTGTTTGTGTAACTTTATTTACCTCACTGCTAGGAGCTGTCAGACATTATTTGTGTTCTTAAACATTAGAGTGCTTGTCTCTCCGTTCTTGAAAGTTTACGCATAGTCCTAAAAATTTCAGGTGACTGACATTTATCTTAGAACCTCAGTTGTTCTCCTCTCACATCTTCTCCATACTGCTAGGAGATTCGCATGTGTAGGCTCATTGTTAGTAATATTTTTAGTTCAGTTTCTAGTCTAATGTAGATAGAAACTGAAAGCAGTTGTTTGGATTCAAGTTAACTGGTTATTATTACAGCAGCAAAAGCCCTCCATGATAGATTAAGTTAACACTGTTTTCTAAAGTTTGCTTTATCTTTTCTCAAAATACTCCAGAACTGTTCTCTCAAGTAAATGATTTTCAGTTACCAGCTAAACTGTACTTTACTCTCTACGTGTTGTAACTGGCAATTGCAGAGACACTTTGAATGAGGTAAGTTTATTATCGCAGATGATCTCTGCTAAGGAGTTTTATCTGTGATATCTAGGGTGGTACAGTCTAAACTTACTTGGCTTTCAATACTTACAGGTAATTTTATGGCATGTTTGAAGATTCAGTAACACTATGGCGTTTGGATGAAGAAATAATCTGTGTATGAACAAGTAGAAAACTACTTGTATAGTTTTCTAGTCTTAATAAGTTATCCAAACACTGAACTGTGTTTGGATAACTTATTAAGAGTAGAAAACTATACAAGTCTATCTACCTCTGCTGAAGTAAGAACTTTCTGTTCCTTGAAATCAAAGTACAGGTGGTGGTGAGGTGAACCTGAAAGACTTAGAAAAAACTGGGTTTTGAGCAATCTGGGATGTTCCTGCTCAAGCAAAAGAAGGAGGAGTTTATGAGCGTTATTTTTTCTTACTCCGTGTTGACAATTGGTTTGCGTGTGCTTGTTTTTCAGTTGGTGATTATTTGATTGGATCTACTAAAGAAAAAAAATCATAAGAAAAGAATGCTTGAACTGTAAAGACTTAAATCATGTACAATCTCTTTACTTAATTATTTTGTTTAGTTGTCTTAAATCTTAGCAGAATGTTTGCTAATGTGATACAGCTTTGACTTTGATAAAGCTGTGCCATCTTGTATGAGCTTGGCTGTTGTTCTTAAGCAGGGCCAGTCATTCCGGAGGTTTGATACGTATGTTTGTCTGCAAAGTTGGTGTCCTAGATTCACATACCTAATTTTACGAGAAATTAGAACCCCAGTATTTGTATAGACAATAATGTGTATTAATTGCAATGATAAAGTTCCCATTCTTTTATTTAAGCCTGAAATTCATAGCATATAAAAGAATTGTAGTCTAAGATTGATTAAAGCTTGACATACATAGAAATTTTACATTTAATCTCAGGTAATTTATGGAAATGCCCTTTAAAAAATCTAAAAATATCTTCTAAATGTTAAAAGTTCTTAAAGGTAGTTTTGAAACTTTCTCTTCAATAATGAATCTTTTCTGAGTGTGTATTGCAAGATTGCAAGTATGAGAGGTATGATCGTCACAGAAAAAAACAGACTGTATTTCAATGAATGACAGCTGTGTACTGTTTCTAGGAGATGAGCACTTGGCAGGCATCATGAAAATCTACTTCAAGTTTCTTATGAATTAAAAAAAATAAATCAGTTCTATCAAAGTCAGAGTATATTCCGTGTACATCATTTTTGAAACAGGAGGACTTCATGATAATTTCAACAGAATATTAAATGTACCTAGTTATTTTTCCCATAATCTGGTAGTCTTCTAAAAGTTTGTATCTGGCTTAGAATATGAATGATCTGAATTTGTATGTTCAACAGATATTAGTCAATCAGAGGCATAAAACAGTACTAAGATAAAAAGTTAATAAATAGCCCTCAATGTATTCTTTCTTTGGGAAAATGTAAGTAAGCTTGACTTGATGCTTTGTATTATGGAGTCAAATGTAGTTAATTAATAATCTATTATAAAAAAAGGAAGTTTTTGTAGATCTTCTGTCATTTGCTAAATGTGAAATGGGCTTTTGTTTAGGTTTCATAGCTTCTGACTGTGACATCTCATGTTTTAGGACTGAAGCCCTGGTGTTGTGTGACAGCTTTTCAAATGGATTTTGGTTTTTTTTATGATCTTTTGGAAGAGTGGCAAGGCCCAGAAGGCATTTGGAACATTCTTGATCCTTAATTTTCTAAAAATCAAGTTTTCATTTAATAACAGCTTATTTTGTACAGGCAAAGTACTTCTGCCATGTTCATCTATTATTTCTCAGTTTAATTTACTAATCAAGAATGAGGCATCATTTTTGTCACTGTGAATTACCAAGATGATATGTCTTCCTTAAATGCATGATTTCTTGCACATAATGAAACAAAGTTGTCTGTTACGTAAATGTTGATACACTGCAATTAAATCTTGATCAAGAGGATTTTATTATAATTAAATGTCTATTTTTAACACATTAAATTTTTTGCTTGCTTTATGTACAGTAACTATAGGCTTTCAACACTTCGGTAGAGTTCTTCCTTGAAGAATGCAGTATTAGACCGGCAACCTGCGTGGCTAGAGGACAAGACATCAGCATTTTTCTTTCTCCTGGTGTAGTGCTCTAACAGGTGTATATGTCTTTACGGTTTTCTTCCAGTGGAGGAGGTATTATATGAGACGTCGCATGCTTCTTACCACAGGTTGCCATTTAATGCAGACAGAAAGTGTAGCACAATGTTTTTGTGGCTGGAAACTGTTTAATCTAGGCCAGCAATTCCACTGGACAAACAAATAAATAATGACAAATAAATAACAATACTAAGATTGTTCCCGTTTCTCTTTGCTGATGTTGCCACTCAGCTCTGGTAGCTCTTGAACGTTTCTTCATTTAGCTGTACGTGTATGTTGGTACATTAGTAAAAAATACATATTTCTTTTATTTCTTTGGTAGACTCTTTCCATTTGATGAAACAGAGCTCTTCTAGCTCTATTTTCGTTGAGTTGTTCTTCACAGAAATGTGCACAATACTGTAGGTGAGATCTAATCAGAACTTGGCTGGAACTTTTGCTGCATTCTGAAGTTTCATTTCTATTTGGTGAGAAATTGCCTGCTGACAGCCATTCCATGATGACCCCTCTGCAAAGAGCTCTACGAATTACTTGGCTTCCAGTCTACAGCACATAGATACTTAGTTTCTCCTCATGTTTATGATAATGCGCAAGGGGAATTTTATCCCACTTCTAAGTATCTGAGAGATTTACTTCGTGCCTTGTGTATTGTCTATTAGTTCTCTTGCATCAAGCAAACTTACTGAGAGCATGTGCAACTTCTGTGACAGGGTAATTAATAAAAACAGCGTATGACATCGGCCAAAGTCTGGTTAAGGAGTTCCATTGCTGTTTCCTCATGACCCAAGTCTACTGCTTGTTGCATATCTAGAAAACAATTTAACGATAAAGTAATCAGCAATCCACCTGGACTTCTCTTTTCAGGTGGTATGTACTTAAATTGTAGAACATTTTGCTGCTATTCAATATCAAGAATATGAGTTTTTATGCATTGAAGATGAAAGCAGACAAAATTAAGGAGAAAGTGTTCTCTAAAGATATAGAAAAGCATCTCTGTTCTTCAGCATCTCCTTCTACCTGCACTTTAGTAAAGCCTATAACACCGTCACCCACAGCATTTTCCTGGACAAATTGGCTTCTTCAGGAGTGTAGTGGGTGTAGTAATTGATGGGTGAAAAACTGGCTGGGTGGCTGGGCCCGGAGAGCGGTGGTGACTGGAGTTACTGGTGGCCAGTCACCAGTGGAGTTCCCCAGGGCTCAGTGATGGGGCCAGTCCTGTTTAATGGCTTCTGTCAATATCTGTATTTGTTAAATGCAAGAAGACCTCTTTATGTTTAGGGCTTTAAAATTATTTATTTATTTTCGTTTAAGTGTGTTAATCTACTGCTATTATATGCCAGGGTTTCTATGATTACTCTTTTTACAGGGTCCGAAATGGTCTCTGTGTGTATAATCTTTTACTGAAGCAGGATTTGAGAAGGATTTGTCTGCTTTCACCCTCAGGAATACTTGTGTATTACCATTGCAATGTTGCAGGTGTTAATGGACATATTTGGAGTAGGGAAGTGCAAGTATCAGTGAAGGAGTACTTTACTGGACAATGAAGTAGATTCTGTGGACTAGGTTCAAAGATATCTAATTACCAAGCATTTTTATGAAACAGTGATTACAATACTGTAGTGTTATTAAATTACTGTTCCAGCAATATATGTTAGAGAAGTTGAGCCTCCAAGGAGATGTGTTGAAAAAGGCAAGAAAAAAGTGAAGGAAACTGATGTTGGTCTTCAGAGTCTGAGAAGTGTCGATGTGGTCTGACAAGGAAATATGAAATGTCAGGAGTACAACCTCAGAAAGATTTTCACTGAAGTTTATCCTTGCTATTCATTATCCTTGCTATTCTTAATTTTTTTCCCACTTCCTGTAAAAACTTTTTCATAATCATAAATTGCCACTCTTTCTTGAAGGAATATGCCCAGTTTTTTCCACATTGATAGTCACCTACTCTTATTTATAGACTTACATTTCTATTTCTTTTGAGATTCTTTTGTCAATATTTCATTGTTTGGATATTCAAACATCACATTCTTGCATATTGCATCATTTAAAAAGCATATATTGTGATTTTAAATTTTCTCTGACTGTTTTTTCAGATCATGATTATTTTTCAAAAGCATATTTCAAAATGCCTTTTTCTCTTCTCCCTCTCCTTTCTCCCTCCATCTTAGAGTAAACAAAGGCTGCTTACAAGACTGAAATTCTGTCCTTGTTCTAAGATAAAATAATGGTTCTAATTAACTCACATTAGGTGTCCTGGCCTGTTTTGTTTTGTGGCAACACCTTAATACTCTCATCAGGGTAGTGAACTTTCACAAGGTTTCCTTTCTTCCTGGAGGGTTAGGTTTCATCTGGTGTGAAACCATGGCCAGTGAATAACAGTGAATAACCCTGTTGGGACTAGAGTCTCCTACCTAATAACTTTTTTCCCTGTTTCTGCTCTCTCCAGTCTTCTGGCCTTTATTTTAGGCTCTGGGAAATGTTATATCAGAATACTCCATTAAAAGAATAAGAGTAATAGTTGATACAGCAATTCAAGTGGTGTTCTTCTATGAGGGAGTGACATTAAGAATTTGTCTTTGTATGTTGGTACAAATCTGCTCTATCTGTGAGGTAAAATAGTGCCAGAAGGACCAATTTGCTATAGTGCGCTGTATGTTCATGTCAAAGGAGCACTGTCCAAGATGGCTGGGTACATTTACAAATGCATAAAATGCCATTCTGAAGAGTTTAATTTTTTTTTTAATTTAATTTTGCTTTGAAGACAAAAGTAATGTTGTTGAAAGTGTAACACATCACTAGCTTCCAGATGCTTCCTGTTATAAAATACCACCTTCAGTTATTTTGTTAAGGTCAAATAGTTCAGACGGAATTTTTTCAGTGCTGAGTTCTGCATCATGCTGTTATTATTTAAAAAAAAACCCCTCCTTTCTTTTAGACTAAGTAGCTGATCTACTTCAGAGCAATAAGCCTGGGAAAATGTCATGGTTTTGATCATGTTTGTCATCTTCATGCTTGAAAGCGTTCCCCCACCCCCAGCCCCCCGCTGCTTCCTTTCTGTACTCTAGCAAAGAAGTCTAGCCTTTGCTAGAATATAGTTTTTTGATCACAGAAACCTGTCTGACATGACCAGGGGATGTAAATGTTCCCTCTGAGCTGCTGTAACAAGATTCTTTTTTTCCCCTCCTCTCCTGAGTAAGCCATGCTACTATGCTAAGCTAACTTGGTGGAGAGATGCATACCTCCAATGAAAAGAGGAGGTTGACGATAAACTGGAGTTAAGATGTTGCGATGCACCTAAATTGCATGTACAATGTACCTTTGCATGAGGAAAGGTTGTCATAGAGGGGTGGAAGAATGAGAGTAAATGAGATACTGATACAGTAGTAAAGTTGTGACCAGAGGTGTGCATGTTAGATAGTTCTGGGAAGAAGAGAAGTCTGACTGGAAGTTTGAGAGTTCTGAGCAGAATTCATGTACTAAAGTCCCTTTTCTTCAGAGTGCTGAATTAAAAGACTCCCAGTATCCTGGATTTTCTCACACCTTGGTCTATACGCAGGTGAAACCCTCTCGTAAAAGGTGCCTCAGTCTTTCAGATCGCTCGCACCATGAGTGTCAGTTCTCTTGTTTTACTGTGTATCAGTGGTCTTACAGCGATCTACATGGCACAACTACCAGTATAGCATCAAATGATGGAGTTGCTCTTTTCCTTTATTTTGGTTTGCGTTTTAAGCTAGGAGATGCAACACAAACTTAGGTTATGCATTCTTGAAATGGTTTCTTAATTAGTTTTGGTGGAGTTTTCTGTTGCATTCCCATAGCTGTTTTATGTAAGACTGCCTTACGCAGTGTATTTTGTGATGGTTCATGCTTAGTGATTAGCTGTGTGATACTATGCCACTATAATTATTTGGTGTGGTAGCCCTGCCTTATGCATAGCGTGACATTCAGGGCTTTTCTGAACGAAAAATTAATTTTCTATTGGCCTTTTCTGTGATAAATGTCACTGTGGTGCTGGAAACTCTCATAAATGTTTAATGAATTTATTTTCATAATACTTGTATGAGGTGAGGGGATTTATCTCCAGTTCACAGATAAAGACTGGAGGGTGACAAATATAAATCAGTAAACACCTCACTTTTCTGTGTATTAAGGACTTTATGGATCTCCTTACTTCAGCTGAAATAGATTTATCTTTTCTGGCTATTTCAGGTCAGAAAATAAGAAACACACATCTGCAAGATAAGTACAATTTTGATGTTAGTAGTTTCCTGTGGTAGCACTAAACTGTGTGACAGAGGCAGGGGTAGGATCAGTGTATTGTTGAAATTAATTTATTGAATTGGCTACTGATCTTCCCCCTCCCACCTTTTAGGGAGTTTTTAGGGAATCTGTTGCTTTTGTATCTTTCAACACAATAATTCAGAGCCCTTTTATGAAATTACATTACTTTAATCTCAGGCCACCTTGACTTTGCTGTTTGGTCACATTGGTCTTAGTTGAAACTCCTAAGTCTGGACTACAAATACATGCGCCAGAAGCTCCAGCTAAAATTCTAGGGACAATTTCGGCCTGTTTGCCCTAATTTATGCCCTAATATTTAAGGTTTAGAGTCCAGTAGAAAGGACACTAAAGGCATGGAAAATTTTACTAATTAAGTGGTCCAGGAAAACTGAAACATACATAATGGAAACCAACATCTAAAATCCCTGCCCGAAACGAGGCTACTGATTGTGGCAATTTCTGAGATGGTTTATGCAAAACAAATCCACAGCTAGCTGAAATTAGCTGACAGAATTGTGAGGAAGTGTAATAGTTTGTCTGTCTGTTAGCTGTTTTCATCCGAGGTGCTGTTGAAATCAGTATGCATTAAAGGAGAAAATACCACCAAAAAGCCAACTATATTTTGGGGAGGAGATTTCAGCTTTCTGTTTGAACAGTCTGGTATAATGGAAGGTGCCCTGCCTATGGCAGGGGGTGGATCTAGATGACCTTTAAAGTCCGTCCCAACCCAAACCATTCTGAGATTCAGTGATTGTATTTTCATTATTCTGTGTTCTCAGAACCTTTTTTAGAGAAGTGATCATGTAATGCTCACTGATCTCAGAGGCATCAGGTATAAGCAGGTATCTATTTTAAAAGTATCTCAGAATCTGAGGAGTCTAATGAGGCTGTGGAAGTGTCTTCAATTATGGTTGAATAACGTAACTGTAAATATTAATTTTAAATTATCTGAATTGCATAGTATTATTAAATCAACATTTTGTCATACTGGTATATATTTTTTCTCCTATACTCTAAATTATGTAAATCTCCTTGTTTAAATTTCAGTCCTGTTTTATCTTATTTTCAAAGATAATCAAAACTATTTTCAATAAAAACGTATCATGTTCTTGGTGAAATGTGCACTTGTTTTACCTTGTTAACTAGATCAATAATCACCTTTAACCATGCTATGACACTCAAAGAGAATCTTTTATTCCTTCATTATGGATGATCTTGGCCCTTTCAGAAGAAAAGTTTTAAAAAAAGTGCAGTTTGTTTGTGCTTCATTATAGCGTGTATGCACGCTATAATCTCTGAAAACAGACTGGTTACACTCTTTTACTGCAATTTTAATTAAGCAAAGCCATCAAGGAGCTAGAGTAGATGCTTTTTAAAACTTTAAATTGACATTCTTGGAAAAACTAAGCATATTGGAAAAAGGAAATACTTTTATAGTGAACTATGTAACACACTCTATGTTATTTCCATGGTACATTTGGTTTCCATTCAGTGTACTTTTTATGTAGTAAAAGGACAATAAAATGAAGATACAAGTATTTTCCTCCTTTTATCTCTGGTAGTCCCTTATTTCTTTCATGGGATAATATCAACATTTTATTTCTTTTTATAAAGGCAATGCAGCTTCTGGTGTAATACACCATTAGGAAGGACACTGTTCAGCTACTGCTCCAAATTGGTTTTCAGTCGTGAATTGTGTTGCAGCATAAAGCAAAAGCCAGTGATGTATTTTTTTGCACATATCTTGCAAGCCTCTTCACAGCTTGGAAACATTGGAAAATGAGGGGGTTTTCCCTATGTTTTTGTTGTATTTAGAGGTGACAAATTGCTAGCTTACATATAGCTAAAATTTTGCCTAAGTCAGCAGTTGAAACTGAGAAACAGATTATATTGTTATTGTGTTGACTATAGCTTTTGTGTTTTTAGGTTAAGGTTTTCGAGCAAAACAGAGTTTAGCACAGCTTTGGTGTGTGTTTACTGCTGGCTGTATACACGCATGTACAAGTACACTGTCTTTATCTGTTTGGTTACTTTTAAACATTTCTTTCAAACTGGATCCTTTAGTCACCTTTCTAGATAATCAGTGTGAGGTGTTCAAGGTCTGGCATGTTCAGAGCACATTTTTCAACTTTCTTGCTTCGCTGTTGGTGTCCTTCCATTGCATGTGCATCTGTTCAGATGCTAGGAAGACCATCTTTGCAGTTTCATTAGCTGAATGAGAATTAGTTTTAAATTCAGTGGGAAATAGGAATTATTGATACAGTGAACATCCAGGACAAGCCCTGGCTCTGGCTGTAAGTGTGAGCTTCAGTAAACTCTTCTCTTGAAAATTATTTTACTATCTAAATGTGATTTTAAATTTGAAATTAAACTCTGAAGTTAATAATTTTTCCTTGGTTGACCTAGTTGTGTGTTTTATTACCAGTATAGTACACCTGGAAATGCCTCCTGAAAAAGGGTTTAGTAAATTAAATGCTGTGTAACATTATGGCCTTAACTCAGCTCCACATCTGTGCACTTGGTTTGACTGTACTTCATGACCTCGCCAGGGTGTTGTAAAAATAACTGCAGTGAGGATTGTTAAATGCCGATATATTATAGTAATAGGAGCTGTGTAAGTGCCTAAGATAGACAGATAGACAGATAGCATTAGTACATTAGAGGTTTTCTTGAGAACACTAACCAGATTAAGTGCCAGTGTTCTTCTATGTGTTAACTGCCAATTTTTGGCAGTTGCACAGGTGCTAATTACTTTTTAATAGAACCAATGGAAGAAAATTTTCCACTAAGCTTTTATGGATAATTATTACAATTCTTTTCCTTCCAGGAGCGTGAAACTTTGCTCTTACGGCATCCATCAGATCTGTCTTGCAGATAAATGGTAGCATTACGGCACATGCAAGATTGTGTTCTATAGCTTTATACCATCTCTGTCTGCCTTCTAAATGATACCATTTAGAACCTTCTCCTTTGTATCAGAATAGTTTCAAACTCTTCAAAAAGAGGGTTTGTACAAATAATCCATCCAGACATTGATTTTTCTTGTTCAAATGCATAGTGTATTTGCACAGTGCATTACATAACAGATGCATCTGTAGGGTCTGTCCACTGTACCCAGGGCTTTTGAACGGAAGCTTCACAACCATGAGGAATAAATATACAGGAGTGCTAGGATTTAATGTTCTAAATTTGCCAGTGTCTGTTTCCTTTCTGTGGCTCATTCTCTACTTATGTATTCATGTTGTGGTCAAAATAAAAAGAAGAAATCATTGCATGAATGGTCTCAGAAATACAAGATACATGCAAGATGCTAAGCGTTAAACCATGTCAAAAGGTGAATGTGTGATTGCAGCTGGACTGAAACATATTGGTGTTATCTTATTTCACCCTTCTGTCAAGAGTTTGTCACAGTTCATTGGGATTTTGGTGTAGTACTCATGTTTCATAATTTTCGTAAGCCAATATTACGTGCCTTTTCTGTGGTAAAGAGGCTAAACATTTGTGCTTTTGGCTGCAAACCCCAGTGTGGCTTCAGTATTCCTCACAGGTAAAGTATCAGTGTTGGGCCCAGTCCTGTTTAGTATCTTTATGGATGATCTGGATGAGGGAATCGAGCCCACTGTCAGCAGATTTGCAGATGACAGCAAGCTGGAGGAAAGTATTGATCTATTGGAGGGTAGGAGGGCTCTGCAGAGGACCTGGACAGGCTGGATCACTGGGCTGAGTCCAACAACATGAGCTTCAACAAGACCTAGTGCCAGCTCCAGTGCTGCGGACTGGGGACAGAGTGGATGGACAGCGGCCAGGCAGAAAGGGACTTGAGGGCACTGGTTATCAGCGGGCTGCACATGAGCCAGCATTGTGCCCAGGTGGCCAAGAAGGCCAATGGCATCCTGGCCTGTATCAGCAATACTGTGGCCAGCAGGACCAGAGAAGTGATTCTTCCCTTCTATTCGGCACTGGTGAAGTCATACCTTGAGTGCTGTGTCCAGTTTTGGGACTCCCAATTCAGGAAGCACGTTGGGGTGCTGGGGCTTGTCCAGAGGGCAGTGGAGCTGGGGAAGGATCTGGAGCACAAGTCCAATAAGAAGCAGCTGAGGGAAAAGATCTCTGAGTCCAACCCATGACCTAAAACACCACCTTGTCAACTAGGCCATTGAGTGCCACATTCAGGTTCTTCTTAAACACCTCCCAGGAACAGTGACTTCACCACCTGCCTGGGCAGTCCTTTCAGTCATCCTTTCAGTGAAGAAATTCTTCCTAATGTCAAATGTAAATCTCTCCTGAGGCAGCTTTAGACTGTGTCTTCTTGTCCTGTCGGTGGTTGCCTGGGAGAAGAGACCAACCCCTACCTGGCTACAGCCTCCTTTCAGGTGGTTGTAGAGAGTGGAAAGATCTCCCCTGAGTCTCCTTTTCTCCAGGCTAAACAACTTTCGGAGATCTTTTGCAGCTTAGTTGATTCTGTGATTCTCTGATCAGTTGTTCAACCTTAGGAGGTTTCTTGAAGGGCAGCACCTTCAAACAGATTTAAATAAACACAAATTTAAAAGGATATTGAGGTTTGTACTGGTCAAATTCTAGTAGTTATCAGAGCAACATCAAGGTAAAAGGTGCATGTAAAAGCAAGAGTGTTTTGGTGGTTTGTGAGCAGATAGGGACAGTGTATCCCAATCCATCCACTCAGTGATGATTGATGCAGGGTTCACGCAGGTGTATGTGCCTCTTACATTCACTCTTGTCCTGGATTTGGCTCTCAAATACGCCTCTGACATATCTGACTGTTTGAAAGATTACCAGAATTTGGACAAAATATTTTGTAGGGTTTTTTTTTTTCTTTTTATTCTTACCATAATAACTATCCAACCAGAAGGATCTGAGGACAAGCTCTTGCCAGTGTTTATACCTGAAGTATTAATCATGAAGATTTTGTTCTTAATGTTGTTATATGCAATAATTCCAACCTATATACCTTAAATTATAAATTACATCATGTTATGAAATATGATCACAGAATAAGAAACCTATGTTTTAATTTCAAAAATAATTTTGATGTTAGCAAGATTGAAGCAATGTTTGCTTAGAGACCCATTAAAAAGATATTTTACTGTTTGTGTGTATATCAGGATGATGTGTTTATAATGTAGTGTATACTCATTTTCTTCTCTAGAGCTTGTTGATTTGCATTAATTGTTCCCCACTGCTCCTTTATCCCTTTCTATATGCTTATAATTACAAAAAAACCTCATCAAAACAAACAAAGGAATTCTCTTTCTGTCATAATCACCTTCCCATTCCAAACCATCTTTTTTCACTGTCCTTGGAACTTAGTGATTGAATAGTCAGTATCACAAGCCTCGCTTACAGTACTTCATATGGCATTCATTTGCACGTTTCAGGGGTTTTGAAACTGCAGCTGCTTATGGTTTTGATCAAGATGAAAAATATTGTCGTTCTCTTGAAACTTAATAAAATAAATGAAACTGCAAGTTACAAAGTTTGTTAGGCTTTCTGAACTCCTTGTAAGAATGACACTATGGTAATCAATTTGTATGGAAGCATTTTTTAGTCTTTTAGGTTAGTTATTTAGACAGAGTCAGATGAATAGATGGGAGGGATCAGGAATATCATGGAGAGAAATGGCTTCTAGGGAAAGGAGATGCTTTTAATGGTTGGAAGAGATGGACGGTAGCTGAAATATCTGTGTGATGTTACCTACCATCAGCTTTGGGTGTAACTAAGTTGACTGCTTCCCTCATTTCCTCGTGGTAGAAACAACTGCAGATGGTTGAAAGACATGATCTGAATAGCCAGTGCAGGACTGTTGGGAAGATGTGTAAATCTAAAACGTTCAGTTTTCCAAGATCAGCCAGACATAGACATGGAGCAGGAAAGCATAAACACCTATCAAAACAGACAGATAAAAGAAATCCTAGTGAAACAGAGGATGAAGAATTACACTCCTTATAAATCACTTTGCATCTTGTAGCAGCTTTATCCAAAACTCTCATTAATATCTGGATGTTGGGCTAAATGGCTAGCACAGGGACCAATAATCGCATCATCCTCAGCAGCTGTCTTTTCATAACTTGAAATTCCCTAACAGAATATTATGGAATGTATCAGCATACGTGTAGAAGTTTGTTCCTCAGAACAAAATCCTAACTGTGTGATCAGTGCCCACAGTTGGATGTAGTTCAAGGCACTCCTTTCAGTTCCAGGCACTCAAATCATGGAGCCTCATTAGAGCCATCCTTCTGTACATTATCAGATCTGCTGATGCCACTGTTCTGCCACTTTTCCTGCAGTCTGTGTGTGGAACAGGGGTACATGAGGAAATTTGCTCTATTTCTTGTGTAAGACTTTAGATGTTTGTTTGCCATTAGTATACAACAGATTTTGTGTTGTGTATTCGGAAGTAGGTGTCCCTTCTAGGTTACTTTCTGAAACCTTCGGCATGCAGAAGGGCCTTAGTTCTGTACCAAAGCCATTACTGCTTCAGACACGATTTTGTCATCAATTTGAATCTGAATTCAAAGCCAGTTCATTTTTACTTCCGATGAAGATATGAACCAGCTTATAGTTCTTAGCAGGAAGGATTTCTTACAGCAGTAAAATGCTGGAGTTTGTCACACATGGAATTTTAAGCCTGTAGGTAACATCAAAGTAAGGACAGGAGGTATGTTTCAATAACTGACATAGTTTTCTAAATCTGTGACTAATTTGTTAGAACCGACCAGCATAGGAAAGGCTAAACTGCTGATGCCAAGTCTAAAGAAACCCTAACAGAAGTGCTAGAATTGACTGTGTTTCTGCTAATAGATACTACATTCTCCTTTTTTTTATCAGTGTAAATTTGTTAGGTATATATACACTGCATTTTTTTAAAATTATAATTTCAAGGAATTTTGGGAGAATTAAAATTGTAAAATTGTTTTGCAGTCAGAAGTCATCTTTGATGGTTCAAAATCTGTGTTTTTCTGGTTTTGATGATAACTACAAATTTTGTGAAGAGGTAGCCACTTGTGGACTGTTCTTTAAAAGACCTTTAATTAGTCTTCGTAATTTTATCTCATTAAGTGCTAAATAGTTTGTCTCTAGTGACTATTTAACAGTCTGGATGATTTAGATTGGATACTTAGTCTTTTTTGGCCCTTGCCTGAGATAAGAGAATTGGAGTGGCTGTAGAGGTTTCTGATTTTTTTAAAATGACAGTTAAATTTTAAAGCAATACTAAAATTACTTTATTTCAGGCCTTGCAAAATATTTTCCCTTTGAAAACACAGTAAATTATTCTATAAAAGCTAAAGTGCTAAGAATTCTATAAAAACTATTTTCTGGGGATATGTTATTTTATTTTTGCATTGCTCTGATGACAACAAATCTACTTGACTGAGAAAGGAAACAATCTTTGGAGGCTGACCTTAGGTGGCTGCTAGCTGCTCTGTCACTCTCTCTCTTCACCAGGACAGGAGAGACAGTAAGATGGAAAAGCTTGTGGGTCAAGATGGGAAGAGAAGGTCACTCAGCAATTATCATCACAGACAAAACAGACTTGGGGAAATTAGTTTCTTTTATTTCTAATTAAAAATATAGGGTAGGATTGTGAGAAGCAAAGGCAAAACTTAAAACACCTCTCCCATACCTCTCCCTTCCCAAACTCAGCTTCGCTCCCAGCTATTCTGTATCCTCCCCTCCAAGTGGTGCAGGGGGACTGGCAATGGGGCTTGTAGTCAATTCCTAATTTATGGTAACTTCTCCTATCTCCTCATGCCCTTCCCATGCCCCAGCTTGGATCCTCATCATGGGATGCAGACCTTCAGAAACAGACTGCTCCAGCAAGGGTCCCCCATGGGTCACAGGTCCTGCCAGAAAACCTGCTCCTGTGTGCACTCCAGGCTGCTGCTCCTGCTGAGACCTGCTCTGGGTTGAAGCTTCTTTCGTGGCTTATCCACCTGGGGTCCTCCAAAGGCTGCAGATGAGTCTCTGCTCCACCCTGGACTTCCATAGGCTGCAGGTGCCAGCTGCCTGACCATGGTTTTTGTCATGGGCTGCAGGGAATTCTCAGATCCAGCACACGGAACACCTCCTTTCAGCAGGACCTGTAGTGATAGGACAAGGGGTAGTGATTTTAAACTAAAGAAGGCCAATTTTGACTAGATACAAGGAAAGAGTTTTTCATATGAGGATGGTTAAATGATGGGACAGATTTTTCAGAGAGGTGGTAGATGCCTCACCTCTGTAAACATTCCTGGTCAGGTATGACGAGGCTCTGAGCAATCTGTTCCTGTTGAGGATCTGTCTGATCTTTGCAAGGGAGTTGGGCTAGCTGACCTTTAAAGGTGTCTTTTGGCAATTGGTGACTCTATGATCTTGGCTGCCGAGCTCAGTTGTGCACTGTGGTGGGTCCATTGGAGCTGGCTGGAACAGCTGTGCTGGCCCAGAGTCTGCTCACAGGGGCCACCCTACAGCTCACCTGTCAGCACCTGGGCAGCTGCACCCAGCACAGAGGCTAAATCCAGTGTACAGCTGAATAGAGGGTACCTCTGATGGATAGCATACCCCGATACTGAAGGCAAGATGTGGTGCAAGTTCTTGTCATAATTAGGAAACATGAAACTGTCCTATACTGTAAGTTCTGCTGGTGACTTTGGAATTGGTAAAGGCTGTAATTTTTTAATTTAAGGACTCCCCCTTTATGTGCAAAATAAAAAATTGAATCGTCATCAATGGCACGTGTTATTGCAGTTGCATTATTACACTTCTTTGCATTATTACAGTCGATACTGTTGATCTAATTCAAAACAATATGAAGGCTCTAAGATCGTTGCTTTTGCTGACTAATGGAAAGTCTGCTAGGTCAATAGCTGAATAATGCAAATTTGATGTGTGCTCAGCCTGCTGGGCTGATACCTGGCAGGTTTCTTTTTGGTGTGAGTCAAGATGGTTTTTTCCCTGTCTCCTTCAACGGCATTAGTGTTATAGCACCCGTGGTAATTTTTCCATAAATATTTTCTTCCTTGAAATTTAATACAATGATAATTTTTGGTTTTTATTAAAATGTTAACAAACCTTCGACTTTTTAAATTCATAGTGAATTAGGCATCTTCAGTGTTACTACAGCTTCACGTTCAGGACATTTGTGTTGAGGCTGCTGTAGGTGAGAAGCAGGTTTAGACAAAAGCCTTTTTGCAGCTTCAGAGGGACATTGCAGAAGGAATTTGTATTTTGGAATGTGGCACTCAGCACTGAAGTGATGGCAGTATGCTGGGAGCTAAGAGACTTTCTTAGGGCATGAAGCTCATTCTGACTTGCCTGAAATGTAATGTATTCTCCAGAGACAGAAGATTGTGGTTATTAGTATAAAACTACTGTATTAATAGGTCTGATAATAATAAGCTGTTGTTCAGCAGCCTGAACAACACCAGATTCAGTCCTTATAAGAAAAACACACCTGACAGGAAAGAGAAGTAATATAATAATATTATAACAAAATCAGTTGTGTCACACTTCTTTCCAAAAAAAAGTGATTTTTAAATTAATTTATGACTGAAAGTGAATTTGATTGATAATTAACTGATTTTAGAGCCCCCTAACATCAGCATTATAAGACACAAATATCTAGAGCAGTAGAGGGGAGGAGAATTTTCAGCTAGAAGAAAAGTCAAAAGAGAACAGTCTGTAAATTTCAGAAATAGACAAGAAATGGCAGTTATAAACCCTTATGTGTGACTCCTTGAGTCCCTTCACTTGAGAAAGATACACAAAGTATTTTATGTTGAACAAGTACACCATTTTTAAATTTATTTTGAATGTGTTTTATCTTGTGAGCAAGTGCATGCTGCAACAGGTCATTCAGGAAAGCAGATCTGAAGTATTGAATTATTCTGGGTCCTGGATGGATGAGGACAGGAAAATGAAATGGTCTGAGCCTTTTAAAATTCTGAGATGTGAAATACTTTGGTTCAGTAGGGAGAGGCAAAAACGAAAACAGCAGCCAAGAGTCTGTACATTACTGTCTAATTTTGCTTCAGGGAGAACTGGAGCTTGCCACCAGGGTTCTTAGGTTTTGTGCATCTATTCATGTTGCTGCTTAGAACAAAATACCTGAGGCTGGAGGGTGGAAGAGACTCACACAGTTGGGTGATGAAGGGAAAGGAATACACAGGTTGTTTCCACAAGTACTTTGTGGTGCAAAATGATTTATATTGCGTGGTTATCTATCAGGACCGTATTCACCAGATACTAGTGAATAGTTCAGCTGTGGCTTTTTGCATATTTTGTAGGAGGAGGTAGAAGGAAGGTAATGGTTTTCTGCAGATACATCCAGCCAGCCTCTGTGGGATATCACTGGAGAAAGGTTATAAGTTTTCATTTGAAAAATTAACACTGTGAGATAATCATGGATGTGCTACTATTGCTGTTCCTGCTGCAAGGCTGAGTGAGAGCTCACAGTGGAGAATGGGGAAGGGAAAACAAAGCAGTAATGCTTGAAAATGTGATACAAAGTAGAGAGGAAATGCTTTAAAAAAGACTTTTTAGATTAGCCATCTTGCCTGCAGTGTTGAGGATAGTTCTTGTTGAGGAAGGTTTACCTTTCTGAAGGCCTGGGAAAAGGATGTTGCAATAAACTCTGGAGTTGCTATAAGATTTCTACAGTCAGATCATAACAGGATTTTTTGGCCTGTAATGTTTATAAAAACTGTTCAGCAGGGTGTATGAGTGCCCAGCATAGTAGACAGATGTTACAGATCATGGAAAAACTACTTGTACAGCTGCCTTTTCTCCATCAGTAATCACTGTCTTGAGGAATGGAAGCCTGTATTTCTTAGTGGCTGCAGAACCTGTCTCTAAGAAAAAGTGATTGCAGCACAGCAAGAACTGATGCTAGAAGCGCTATTGATGGCTTACCTGCTCCCAGTTAATTATTGCCTTCTCTAGTGAAGCCAGAAATTGTAGTGGACAGAAGACATCACCGATTCTTTCTTTTTTCCTCGCTATTTACCCACCACAAATCTATAAACTGTAGAAGTTTTCTCTCTCAAACCTGGCCCAACTCTGTTTTTTGCAAATAGTCATCCCCAAACACTCCAGCTCCTTTTCTGGGAGTGTTTTTGCACTCTCAGATTCCTCAAGTTTACAAGCAATAACATGTTTTGTGATTTCTGTTTGTCTGGTTTTATTAAAATCTCCAACCCTCAATCTCAATGTCAAGTGTCATTCCTGGCACCTGGCAAGGACTTCAAGACCTCTAGTTGCCATCAGTGCAATAGTGCCTTTGCTGCAAAGACCTACGGGGTATGAAGAGCGGGAAGTGCATATATTCAAACCCTCTCTTTTTTAAGCTGTTAGTGTGAATTTTGGAGATGTTTTGAATTTTAGTACTTGGTTTGGTGGGTTTTATATCAGCTCCTTATACCGAGGTAAAGATATCCTGTGTGTTAGGGCAAGCAGCACATTTTTGCACTAATCTCACCAGTTCCTCCTCTGGTGTAGTGCTGCACCTCAGGTCCTCTGGTCACGGATCTCAGAAGCCTCCCTGCCTTGCCAATAAATAGTTCCAACAGGCTGTAAAGAGTTTCCCTGAAGGAAGAGAGACTGACTTCTGTCAGGATCATTTTAAGGATTTTTAAGCAATGGTCTTTGGAGGAAATTGTCAGATGGGGCAAGAGAATATCCAGCTGTGATCATCACATGTCATGGCAGCGAGTTCTGCATAATTTAAGGTTTCTGGAGGTGAAATTCATGAGCCCCCTGAACTGTACTGTTATGTGTCAGGTTGTATGCAGTATCTGTTTCAGGAAGACTGTTTTACAGATCCTGATTTTATAAAACTGTTATACCATTGGTGTCTTGCCTATATGAAGGCTGTTGTTTTTTGATCTTTGTTCTCCAACTTTAAAAATATCTTGTATGTTAATGGTACGTTTGATTTTTTTCCCCATTTTTTCAGATAGTGGAAGAGATATATAAAGTATGTGATGTACTGTACATTCTCTAGGTTTGCTTGTGTGTATGCACAGGTCTTTTGCCCAGATCTATTGCTTTTGCCTTGTGCAGGTCCATTTTGAGACATCTCCTCTTCATCCAATGGCTTTAAAAAACCAAAATAAAACGAAAAAGACAGACTGAAATTTTTTTCTTGGACAGAATCATCAGAAATGAATTATGCTTAGGTCTAGTGAATAACCAGAATTAATGTAGAGTTTAAGTTGGCCATTAATGCTGTACCTTTTTTTTCTAGACCATGCAGGCGTGATTTTTCCTGTGAAACTCCTTTTGAATTCTTTACTGCTGTAGGTATGGCTTTGAGGGGCAAAATGTTTTTCAGCATTTCAGTGTATTTGCTGCATGACTGATGCGGCCTGATATGACTTATCACAACATGACTTGTCATCAGAAAAAAGCTGAGAAAACAAAAGTGAGTTCTGGAAGCTAATGCCAAGAAAAGAAGTGCTAAGGGCAGAGGAAGAAAAACGCATGCTTTTAAAAATGGCTCCTCTTTTCTCCTCTTGTTCTCTTTCCACATAAAAAAAAATTGGCTAGCTAGTAGAAACTTGTCAAGTAGTAAACTTTTAGATCAGATCTTGGATTTAGAGGTTGTTTTTTAGTTATCAGACAAAGGAAATAAAGGATTTTGTTTTCATTCTTTTTTTGGGGGGAGCAGAAGGGGACAGGCATTCAACTCTTAATAGAAGAAGAAAGCTGATAATGAGCAAAACAACTGTGGAGGTTGTAGATTTTAAATATTATTTCATTTTTAACAATCACTTTCAGTAGTTGGAAGATGCAAAACATTTATTTTCAGTAGCTTAATCTCTCAAGATTGTTTTTTAGCATACAATCTTTATTACATTTTTTATAATTAATTTTGTAAGTTTCTGTTTTTACGGCTATTGTTCTTTGGCTAAAGAACTTTGTGGAGATCGAAAATAAATCACAAATAAGAATATTCTTTATGGTTAAATAGAAGTATTTAGTGAATTTTTACACATTTAACCATGTGAATACAGTGAGGAGCATAATCACTTTACTGAAGTTGTACTGGTAAGCTCTTGTATGGCAAATTAAGAAGACAGTGATTAAAGCGTTGTTAACTGGTGTCTGTAATGAATTGAATTCTGTGTTTAACTTGGTAAGAGTGAGTTTATATGAATGGTAGTTATACCAAAACCAAATTTGAAACATTTCTGAAGTTATTTCAAGGCCCCCGTGTGTTTAATGAGAGAAAATTTAGTGCAACCACAACCTGTCACACCTGTTTTTATGTTTCAAAACATAGTCTGTGCCCAGGTCCCAAGTATTCAATATCATTTTTGCTGGCTTTCTGCTGTTTAAGTCACACACATAAGGCAGGATTCTAGTGCAAGGGACCACTAATGAGAAGCTGGTATGTAACAGCATAACTTCAAAAGGAGTGCTACATTATTTTAGCCAGCTACTTTCAGTTCAGGATGGGGGAGAGAGTATGAGCGGAGGCAGGAGTCCAAGTCTACCAGAAGACTCCTGGAAAGGAGACCTAAAGAGATGCAACGTGAGTTCAGTAACCAATATTTATATGTTAGGTGTATTTTGTGCATCATGCAGTTGAATGCATAAAGTTTCTTTTCCTTCAAAGAGCCAGTGGACACAGAGGACAAATGGATGTGTATGGGGGGGTGGTTTGGACAAGCTGACTTACAGAGGTCCAGCCTCAATCATTTATGTCATTGCATTAACTTCTGTTGTCATTGGATCCTGAGAAATGTGAGTATTTGAAGTGAAATTTTCACAGTTTGGGGGGTTTTTTGTGTGTGTTTTTAAAGATTCATGTGCTTGAACCTTATTAGAATCATTCTAAAGAGAGAAACTAATTTTATTACATATCACTCACCAGCATTTTCCAATTATATATTTTACTGCAAAGTCTGTAATCACATAACATTTCTTACTTGTGATTCAAATACAGAGGAAGAACAGCAGGAAACTTAAGACATAGTTTAGCAAAAGAGCCTGTATTAAAGATATTTTTCAGTTTGGTTTCCTTTCTGTGCTGGAATTTATATATGTGATTTTCTGGTTAAGGGAATTAAAATAAATTGGCTTAATACTGTTTGATAATCCTTTCTGAATTAATTCAAAGTGACTCAATATACCAAAAAGCATGTGAGTCATTGGGAAAAATTTAAAGGTTGCCTCTTTCAATGGATGTTCTTCTTGTTCTGTGAGTATATCTTTTGTTAGTGAAATCTAATCTACTAATTTTGTGGAGTTCTGGTCTATCATTGGTTAATAATTGCCTTCAAACTTTCAGTAGATTCAGAGTTATTAAGGGTGAAACCCAGACTGATAGTACAGATGGGTTCTTTTACTTATGTAGTGCAAGTGCTGTATATCTGCTCTAGAAATCTTATTGAATCATATAAATAAATCAGAATGCATTTGGGCTAATGGTTAGTCAGTGTTCTGTAAATGACATGGAAAAGGTACTTAACGCAAATTTAGATATAAGTTGTTATTGAATTTGCATTGAGAAGATGAAACAAATTTTGTTCTGATGTAATGTGGGTGAATTTATTCATTGTGAATCCCAGCATTTGTATTTCCAGCATCGTAGTAGAGATTTGTTGGGTTTTTTTTTTTTGGTTTTTTTTTTTTTCAATTGGAAGATACTTTCTTTTGGCTATGTTGCTGTTTTGTAGTTGGCAGCTCAGAAAGTTCAAGCAGTTACTCTTCACCATTATGAACATGTTCCTTTGTGAGCTCTC
>WAAE01010143.1:0-18730 GCA_013400495.1 Nicator chloris
ATATATATGCACATATACACCCTGTAGTAATAGGGAATTTGACAACTGAAAATCCTTACTGGAAAAACAAAAACATACAAATATCAGTCTAAGAATTAGAGGAATTCAGATTTTGGTTAAGTGGGACATTGTAAAATTACCTAAAATCTAGGAACACATCGTACTCATTAACACTTAGAAAAGTACCTATTAGGAGTTCATGAAGGTCTTGAAAGTATTTGTAGAAGGCTTCAGCAGATCCAGTGAATGTTTTGATGCATTGCACGCTCACTAACAGCTCGTAGATACTGTAGCCCCACACAGGTAAGGATCAGATACCTAATTCAGCACACAAAGGATAATGTCTACTAAGCACCTTGAAAATTGAAAAACTGTAATTAGAGAAACTGCCTTGGCATAAAAGATTCACCAGGATGACCTACTTAAAAGGATCATCATGTACCTAAAGTCAGGCTACAGTTTAGAGTCATAAATATTACATCAGAGCTTTTCTGAGGCTGCATCTCTCTTCCGGTAAATGCTTCAGTTCTCATTAATAGTTGAATAGTGCCATCACATCTGATTTCTTTGAGAAACATTCAAAGTGTATGAAATCAATCTAGAGGAACGTACTAAAAATAAAGACATTTTACTGTAGGTGAATTTCTATTATTAAAAAGCTAGGGAAATATCTTTTTGCTTCTAAAGTCATGTCTATGTGACTGTAGGCTTTGTTTTCATGTATCAGAAATACGCCCTTATCACATTCTTGGTTTATCTAATGCAGCCTGTAGCTTTTCCTATGCCTCAAAAGACTGTCGGTCCTAAAAGCCATGTCTGGAGTATACTTCTGGAGATAGTATATGGAATAGAATGAATAAAGAACAACTTCTCAAAGCCATTCCTTGGTCTTCTCCCATAAAGCTTTGAGGGCAGTTCACACTGTGTTGGAAAGGGTAATAAGATTAGCTTCAGAAAATTCCATCTATTTTTACTCCTGCATCACATCTCACTGCCTCCTTAGTTGTATTACTGCAGTTTTTCTGAGGTTATGCTGGAAAATAGATCATTAAAATTATCATGGTTAAAAATAACCTTTTCCCCAAGCTGGAAGTAGGCAGTGTTTTCTTAGAAGCCCTGCTAAAACATTGTAGCCTGCTTTCTCCCAGAGGGGAGGCTTCTACAATCTGTTACAATGTCCAGATTCTTACACACGCACCGACACACAGACTCACACGCACACAGACTCCCTTTACTTTAGACACATGAGTAATGGTGCAATTTTGTAATTGATTTTAGCTGTTCTAACTACAGACTGTTGGCAAAGAATGATCCATCATTTCTGCCTTCTGTATGCTTGCATGCTGCTGCCATTTCTTTCTCCTGCCCCTGGTGATAGCGCAGATGTGTGGTGAGCAAATTGTCTTGTAGATAAGCCTGAAAACTGCACAAAGAAGAAGGGAATGGTTAGTCTTCTGTCTAATAAGCAAACTGCTCTTAACTCATTCTGTCTGCATTTGTAACCTTGGGGCTGCACAAGACGGAAAGATACAGCAGGGGAGCAGGGAGAAGAGCAGGGCCAAAATATCTTGGTGCTTTCACTCAGTTTGATTAGTGGGAACTCAGGCTCCACGAACACACTTGGAAATCCATTAGCTGATAATATAGAGTTGCTTCACTCTGCCCCTACTGTGAGTATAGAAAGGGAAGAAAGGAATGTGTCTGTCCATGGCTTAGGTATTGGGAATCTCCAAGGTGTGAAAGTGCCACCACTTCTGCCCACACAGCTGCCCACACTGAATGTTTTAGGGTGGGATTCCATTTTGCAAAGACTCAGTGTGAATGTACTGTGAATGCACTGGCCAAATTCAGTCATCTTTGAGACACTGGTATACATTGGAGGAATACTAACTTCCTACAGGATTTGTGTTAAATAGAAGGCTAGAGAGATATTTCATGGTAACTCACTGAGATAAAAGTTAGTATTTGTAGCCCTTCTTACAAAACAGGGAGTTCAAATGGGAAAGGATACTGTAGACTGTGTCTATATGTTGTATGATGCATGGAATTGCTTGGTTTCTTTCAGAATAAAAGCTGGTATCCGAGACTAGAGAGTAAAAAATTGAATTCTGAAGACTGATGGAGATATTAAATTTATCTTCAGCATATTTTCCTTGTAACCTGTGATATTTGTTTCTCTGAAGAAATTCTGAGATGTATTCTGATGTCCAGTGCTTCAATAAAGATAGAGGTGATTCTGTATCCATGTGAAGAGGCACCAAAATAGTGAACTATAAGCCTTTTTTCTCTTACATTTTACAGGTTGAATATCACAGCTTCACTTGTACCTGGGCTTTTTCCACTGATGTCCAACACGCAATAGACATTCCGAACAATATTTGGCAGGTGCCTTTAACAGCAGTCCTTCTTTGATACAGGATGGAGGACACATACAAAGACAGGACTTCACTAGTGAAAGGGGCCAAAGATATTGCTAAAGAGGTGAAGAGGCAAGCAGTGAAAAAAGTGAATAAAGCAGTTGACAAAGCCCAGGATGGCTACACACAGAGGTCCTACAATCGATTCCAGGATGAGGAAGATGATGATGATTACTATGAGCAAGGAGGAAATTATGGCGTAGAAGCTAATGATGATGAAGGATCAAGTGAAGCAACTGAAGGACATGATGAAGATGATGAAATTTATGAGGGGGAGTATCAGGGAATCCCCAACATGGGGCAGGGTAAGGATGACATGGTGGCCTTAGGTCAGTCTATGCGTGATGAATACAAGGATCGTCATGAACTGGAAACAGAGAGGAAAGCTGATGAAGAAGAGCTAGCACAGCAATATGAATTGATAATACAAGAATGTGGCCACGGTCGTTTCCAGTGGGCCCTCTTCTTTGTGTTAGGAATGGCCCTAATGGCTGATGGAGTTGAAGTGTTTGTGGTTGGATTTGTGTTGCCCAGTGCTGAAACAGACATGTGTATACCCAATTCTGGATCAGGATGGCTTGGTAAGTAAAGTCTTCGTTCTGTCTTTTTGCTATTAAATTATTTGCTTACAGTAAGGCTAAATATGTATTTGTCAACACAGAAGCTTATATAAAAATATGTTCATCTCGAATATAAATACAATTATTTAAATTAAATTGTATTAATTAAGAATTTAATTAATATTGTAATTTTATTTTTTAGATTATTGTTTTCTTATTTAGTCAATAAATAAACTACTAAAGACAAAGACTGCACTGTAAAACTTAATAAGGAGAGGGGAAAATTTTGTTCTCATATACAAGAGTAGATGTCCAAATGTACTAATCTAAAATAGAGCAAAACCACAAAACCACCCCACAGATAGAGAGTTGGACTCCTGTTGAAATGATGTAGGTACAATAAAGAGCAGGCAATACAACTGTATGGCAACATTTTCACATATGAACCTCTGCAATGGTGAGGTGAAATTCATTCTCGAAAATTCAAAAAATTCCAGTGAAAATGCTATCTGTTATAGCCTTTCCCTCTTTTTGTCTTTAGTCCTTTTATACCAATGACTGATCTCTAGCCATCCAAAGAGAATACTGTTTACTTAGGGTCGGGGTGACAGAAGGATGAACAAGAGCCAGGGGTGTACTTTTTGAGTCCATTCTGTTGATGGGGATGGGCTGTGTCTCATTCCCTTGCCTGTTCCCTCCTGCGGGGTTGGAAACAGGCAGTCTGAGCCAGCCTTGTGTGGCTTGGAGAGAGCAGCAGTGCTGCGAACAGGTCCACGCTGTCTTCCCTGGACATGCCTGGGCATAGCTGGGTAACACAAGGCTCTCATGAGGCAAGGCTGTGGAGAAAAGTTATAGAAAGGGTTCCCCAAGGAAGAGGGGAGGTGGGAGCCCAGGCAATTGGGACAGAGCAGGAAATGGAATGTATATGTGTAGATAAGCAACTTGGGCCTGAAGGCTGTTACAGAAAAGGAGGACTTCTTATAAGATATTTAGAAGCCTTTGTTTTCTAGCAGATGTTCTGCTTGTACCCTCCATTCTTGCAGCACGTGGTTATGTTGCAACAGATCTCATTTTAGCTTTGACAGTTTCCTGACATATTGATACCAGCAATTTGGCTCTGTGGGTTTCAATACTGTGGACTGCAGTCTCCCCCTGTTACATCTCTAAGCCTCCCTCCAGGTGACAGGAGTGTAAGTGGAAGCTGAGGAGTTCTCATATGACTGTGCACTTTGCATTATTCTGAGCCATCTGATCGTTTGTTATTAGAACTACTTTGCCTATATATGCAGAGCAGTGTTTAAACTTAAAATGGAGGGAAATAGATTATTAAAGTTTTAATGGTCAAAGAGGTTGAAAGCATATAATCTGTTTTATACTGCTTGTTTACATGAAATGCCAATATTGTATGTGTCATGCTTGGACCTGTGAGCTTTAAAGTCTAGTTCTTAAAGAAAGATGAGAAGCAAAAACAATGCAAATCTGTATCACTACAAAAATGTCAATAAGTCAGTGCAGATAATAACATACAATGCATCTTGGAAAAGTAGTGAATGCCCAGCTTGCTTTTTTAACATGATATTTTCATCTAGTCCTTTGCAATTGACAATATCTTTAAAATCTACACATCAATTTTTATAATTTTTATAATTTTTGTAAATTTTGTGGTTTTATAGTTTTTATAATTTTATATTTTTATAATTTTATAATTAATTTTTATAATTTTTATATTGCTAGAACAAACAATATTTCTCTCATCCCCATTTTGTAATTACTGATAAATCTGCTTGTTTTACCACATGCACCCTTCTTAACAAACGAAAGAGTCAAAGTTGTCTTTTATCCAGGACGATAAAACATAAGGGTAACCCCGAAATCTCCAGCTAATTCATATTGCCTTGTATTTTCTACAAATAGTATTCTTTCTAAACAATTGCATCAAACATTATGGAGATGTTTGGAATTGGAAGTGGGGAGTATTGCCCCCACAGTAGTAGCGGCTACGAGTGTTCACATCCACCTGTTGGGGTCTGACCTGTGTCAAGAAGGTTGAGGAGTTCCCTGTCACAAGAGTTCTTCTGATACTGTCTTGATATGTACTGGAATAACTCTGTAAATGTTTAACTAAATTCAGTACAGAAGCTGTTAAATACCTCTTAGTTACAAGTTTGTGTGCAAGTGTGTGCAAGTGTATAAATGATGCTTGTTGACAGAATTAAGGTAACTGCTCTGGAAAGCTCAGCTGTGCAAGTAATGTATTCTCATACCTAAAATATAGAAATTTTATCTTTCTTTTGCAATAATGTAAAACTAGCCTCTCTGTTGTGGTATTAACAAACAAATAATTATGTACTAAAAGATTAACATACAAAAGCAGGAAAGAACAGAGATAAGCAATTTCTTTCCCAGTGTGTACTGAAGGCATAGCAACACGTGACAGTTTTATCAATAATTTCACCAAAAGAATGTATTTCTTGCCCATTGCTACTAGGAATATATCATAAGCTGCAAGTCTTCAGTCCATGACTGTACATTTGGCTTATAAACAGAGTAGATATACTGCTTGCAGACAGCATAACCTTAATTCCACCAATACAAAATATTCATTGTAGCAGTGAATGCTTAGTAGAAAGCATTTTTATGTTGTCGTAACTGGGCCCTAACAGTCAAGCATTTCAATTACTTTGCACTTGTGATTTCAACTCATAATTACATCCTAACTGACAGGCATCATTCTTTTCACGATTAGAATTCCATAATCCAGAGGATTCTAATGTTGTTAGAATATTAAAGTCATAGGACTAATGCTAAGAGTTATAAGGTAAAAACAGTACACATACACAATATTTATTTTTCAGGCAATTTTCTAGACTGTCAAGATCCACACTAAGGATATCTTAATTTGTCTTTGAAAAAGTATTCATTGATTCGGTTGTAAAAACTGATTTCTCATATGTTATGCCATGACAGTTTACTAGGGAACTTGAGCTAATTAAAAACATGATGATATTTATTGAGCCTCCATGTTGCATTTTTTATTTTTTAAAAACTCACTGTCACAAGGACAATTTCCCAAAATCCTTCTATATTGACCCTTGCATAAGCTTAAGATCAATCTTTATTGATCACCAGGAACATCTCAGAGCCTATAAAATCACATTGGTGTGCTGATGTAATGAACTAGCTTCAAGATGTCTTTTGAATTAAATAATAAACCGATACATTTTTCATCTCAAGTAAGTGGTTTTCTTAAGAAAAGGACAGCTGGCTAGCTTAAATCATCCAAGATTGTAGTGACATGTAACTAAGCATGATGGAAATGTGTCCCTCCTGTATGTATAATTTGGCTGTACTTGATAACTCCTGTATATAAGTGGATTCACCCTGGCCTCTTGGTTTCTGGCCCTGATGAGGTAAGACTGTACCTTCATGAGACAGGTTGTAGGCTCAGGCCTAAAGATTTTATTTTAACTCTTTTCCTTCTTGTGTCTTATCTCTTTGGTTTTATCAGTCAGAAACAAACTGATTTTAGGTTAATTCTCTGGGCTCTGATTTGGGTATACTTTTCTAATTTCCAATTTTTCTCTGTCTTTGCATTCAGATTGTTCTTAAGTTGTTTTGTTTTGTTTTGCTTTGGTTTGGTTTGGGTTTTTTGTTTGTTTTTTAATGTAAAATTTTTATTATGGCCTTTTCTTTCCTCAGCATCTCTGTATCAGAAATACAGTTGTTTCTCCTAAACTAGGCAAAGCTAGTTTTCCCAGCTATATCTGTTCAGGATGCCATGCTCCTTCTGACCATCCTGTCACTGGTTCTCCCTTGGGACCTGTAAGTGTTCACCCTTGTGTGTAGGACCCTTGACAGCTGCACTGCTGTCACCATGGTTAGCAGTACATTCAGGCTGACTCCTGCTCAGCTGGTCATGAGGTCACTCTTCACAGCATCAGTTGGCACCTTTTTCAGACAGACACCTCCATTCCTTTTTTTGTACTTTATCATGTAATCATAGATTAGTTTGTCTTGGAAGGGACCTTTAAAAGGTCATGCAATCCAAACCCCCTGCAATATGCAGGGACAGCTTCAATTAAATCAGGTTGTTCAGAAGCCCATCCACCTCAACAGTAGAAAAATCTGAACATCTCAGGATTTAGTGATTATTTTTAAATATTTTATATTTATTTTTTGCATGTGTACCGTTTGGCACTCATTCACTTACTGACATCCTTACAGAGGCCAATTGCTCCTCAACAATTTCTAATAGTCTTCCTGGTCTGCTTGGAATTCCTGTATGATCCTCTGTATGAAGTTTAGAGTGAATGACCTCTTGAGGGTGAATAATCTTCTACTCTGTTCTGCCTTACAATTGTGTTAACCTATGAGTTAGTCAAGACTTCGATACAGGTTCATAGACAGTACAGTAAACAAACCTAGTAACAATTCTTAGCTGATGAGCTGATGTTCTTGCATCTAAAAACTCAAGTATTGTAGTAAATCACTGCACTGACAATGCAGGTACTGTGAATATGAATAGCAAGAAAATAGCAAGTTTACCATGGAAATAAAATTATTTTCTGAAACCCCACATTTTGTGTCAAATAATACCTTGATCTAAGGGTTTCTTTCTGTTATTTTCTGAATTTAATAATCAAATTTTGTGTAGTATTTGTAGAAAGAAGGATATCAATGACATACCTAGGTCTTTTGGACAGAAGTAGTCCTCAGTCTGGGACAACAGCCTACCTATTCTGCATTGATTACTAACTTGCACATTAGCTGCCGTACTAACAGTGCTTCCAAACATAACCAGCATAATTCTAATCCACATAGTTGTTTCTCTTCACATGAGAAGAAGTTCTCTCCAGAAGTTTGGTAGCTGATGCAATGTGCTTATAAGCTCTGCTAAGAATACTAAATGATCTCTGAATCTTTCCACGTCTTAGTTTAAAGACGTGTTGGCTTGCCACATCCTTGCTATTTAATTTGATTCTGGTTTTGCAATGATCATTTTCAACAACTTTATATTCAACAAATACCTTCTTTGAAACTTATCAATGACACGTACAAGTCCTTTCAGTGGAACAGAATAACCAAAGTCACTGGTAGAGGCTAGTCACTAAAATGCTGGGCAGCAAACAGCTCTGCAGAAGGATCTGTGGTTTCTAGTAGGAAGCAAGTTATCATAGGACAGCAGTGCCTTGCAGCTCCATTGGCAAAATGTGAGAGCCTGACAAGAGATACAGGACTCTAGGCAAGGCAGCTCTTATTAAAGGTCTCTTCATTTCATNAAAATAAGCAGTAAGAATTATTATTTTCAGTTCTCACCACAGTGAGCCCACATGTTGGATTCTCTCTCCTGCTGTGGAGCCACATCATAAGGGGAAATTAACAAATTCAGGCAGATTTAGTTGAGGACCAATCATGTGACAAGAGGAATGGAATACACAGCATATAAGAAGAAGCAAAAGGACCCAGTCTTGTTTAGCGTGGAGGAAGGAAATCTGAGGTGAATCTCTCTGTACCATTTGGCAACAAAATTGAGAGAAACTACAATGAAGGTGGATTAAAACTTTTCTCAGAGGAGCAGAAAGATCAGAAGTTGCAATTGGGGATCATCTGGTACGATGAAGGAAGTTCAGAATGAGATGGTCAATCACTGGGAATGTTGCACAGAGAAGCTGTGGGATATTTTGTAGGTTTTCAAAAGTTGACTGATATGTTAGGGTCGCAGTTTGGAGACAAGCACACAACTGAACACACTGAAGATCACGCAACAATCAGCCAAAGTTTATTGTTGGGTGTGCCCTTTTATAGGGGGTTCAAAATTCCCGCTTCTGGTCAACTGATTGGTTGGGATCTCAGCACCACCCAGCTCTCTGGCCAATGATATGTCTGCATTCAGGATTGAATGGGATTGGTTGGGGTCTCCTGTTTGAATTTGAATTTAACCTATCATTGCCTCACCTGGGGACTTGTTTACTTCTATGCTATAATGAATTAGGCTAACCAAATTGGGTTTCTTGTTACGGCCAAATTTATCTGTCCAGCTTCAGACCAGCTGTAGCTGTGATAGACTGAAAGCCTGAACCAAAGTAATCATGCTCTGAAGGCAACCATGCTTTTAGCAGAGGTCAGAATAAAGCTCTTCAAAAGTCCCTCCCAACTAAAATTTTTCTTATTAGTTGTCTGCAAATGTATGATACTTCCACCTCCCTATGACTAAAATTCTTGCCGCATCTGTTAAACTTCAGTAAACTTTTAAAGGAAAGGAGGGTTAGAACTCATGGATTGTATATAGGCTTGCTGTTTCAAACACAGACTGGTGTCTAAATTAATTTAGGCAAAATCATGTAGCTTGAATTATTTGTTCTCCTCCTGAGATCTGGCAGAAACCTGGAAGCATTACCAACAAAATGTTGGTAAATAAAGGTCTGCACAACCTGAGTTTGACGGGAGTATTTTTTAAATATTCATGCATCTACATGCCTAGCGGGATTATTTACTGGTTAAGAGGTTTGAATTTTATTAGTTTGTTGCAAAACTGTCTTTATACCACAGTGAGTAAGAAGTCCTTTGCTGCTGTAAGTAGTTATCTGTGTATAAAATTGTTGTCTTTTTTTGTTAAATATTAGTATAGGTCACTAGAGATAGATGAGATTTATTGCATGCTACTGTATAAAATACAGTGGGAGAGGGTGAATGTCTTCTGGTTAGATTCCAATTATCGGTATGGTACTGCCTTTGTTATGACACAGTACACCACAAGTGACATGAAATAAAGGAGACTCAGGCTCTGTTACTCTACTTTTTACTGTTATGTTGACCTAGTAGATGAACTCTTAGACACCTGAAAATTCCAGGGGAATATCCTTTTTTTATTATGGAAATCATGTTGAAGATTTTTTTAAAATTATTTTATACTTCAGGGATAGGGAAAAAGATTAATATATAATTTTTTAATGTAGACACTTGGCCAAGGTATAAATTTTATTCAAGAGAGCACAGATATCAAAAAAGTTCGGTACTTGTATATGATCTAGTATATATTCACGATAAAAGCATCTAAACAAAGAGTACTTACTGGAGCCATATCAGACATTTGCTTGTGAGGAATCTCACTGAAGTAATGGTGAGAGTCTGTTGCACTTATAGTTAATAGTAGTAATAAATCTTTAGCAACAATAGAAATATTTAGAAAGAGAGCTGCAGTCATTGAAATGCGTTCTAAATATTCCAGAACAAGGTGAAAATTGGTCTGTAGGATTAATGTCTTACTCCTTCAGAAAGAGATGACAGAAGTACAAATGCCATCATGCATGCTGTTCACCTTTGGTACAGTTCAGCTCCCTTGCAAATGACATTAAAATCCTCCTACTGCAGTGCTTTTTTTCACTTGCCTTCCAAACAGTTTTTTGAGGGAGAAAAATTAAGAGACAGATCCTTATAATTTCTAAGCTGTTACAATATATGGACGAGTGAAAACGGTAGTTATGTCTGGTTTTGTTTTCTGAGGGGAAAAAGGGGACAGTGGAGGGAATATGCAACGTGATTTTGTCTGTTATGACCTGGACTAAACCTGTATCACATGCAACATGGTGGATTGTCACAAGACAGGAACTGGGAGCACAGATTTGAACCATTAATGAAATGCAGTGTACTCAGTCCTCTGTGCTGCTACAGGTTCTCACGGTAAGCCACTATCTGCAGTGGGTCATAGCTGCCCTCCTTTTCTGAGCATGATGTTGTTCCCAAACCATGTTATTGAAGCCAGTATTAAGATGTGGACAGACTCATTTCAAATGTGTTGGGGGTTAGATTTGTTTTGGTTTTTTTTTATGTAGAATTCTTTCCCACAAGTTGCTAAGAAACTAACTACTGGCTACTTATGAGTACTTGGCCAAAACAAAAGAAGTGGCCAAAAGTTGGGAGGGGGAAGCTAGTGTGGGTTTTGGGGTGCAGGGAACCAATGGGGTGGCTACAGGCAGTGCGTCCCTGGCCCTCGGGAAGGACGGAATGTCCCAGTGCCCTCACCCGAGTCACCACTCGGCTTGCCCACCCGGCTAGCTGATGGGCACAGCAAGCAGCAGGGGACACTACCCTGCGCTCCCAGCTTTTGAGCTCACAAGTGCTAGGCAGTGGCTTTGGGTTCTTCCAGACTTCCCACGGAAGAGCAACGCAGACAGTGGCAGAGGAAGAAGCAGTCCTTTAAGGAGGGTTTGAAGTCCAAGGTTTATTAGAACCACAAGGGGTCCTTGCCTCAGGGGAAACAACTCCAAAAAGGCACAGAACAGGGATGTGCAACAGTTTATAACAGGGGAGGAAACAGGGGAGGGAACCGACCACCAGCCAGTAGGCAACAGGGGAAGTGGATACAGGGAGGTTAAAGACAGTCGGGGTAGCTAATAGAAGAATACTAGGAAGGGAACTCCTGGTTCTTGACCAACCACTTGACGCCTCTCCTGGAGTCTTCTGGAAGAAGGGGAGAGGCAACTGGGTGACAGAGAAGACTACAGGGGAGGAGGAACAGGATTGACAGCAAAGGGTTGGGAAAAATGGGAGGAGGGAAGGAGATTGACAAACTAGGGAGAAACCATTAAGAGGGAGAAATAGGATAAACCAAACAACACATTACAACAACGGAGGACAGCAATGCTGCTTTTTGCTTGCTGCGAGAGGAGTTCAGAGTCACCTCCGATTCCAGCCTAGGGAAGTGAGGTATTGTCTGCCCCTGTGCCAGGGACCTTGCAGCTCGTCTCTCCCTCCTGCCGGCCCTGCCCCGCTGGGGCGGCTTTTCTTCTGCACTGCTCCTTCTTTGCTACAAAGTGACCTCGCAACCCCCGCGCTGCCGGGACACCCTGTAATTTCCNAGAACTGCTATTCCTACCCTCAATATCTTTGCCTGAGGGCTCCCTTAATTTCCAAAACTTGCAATAATCTGGAGGGAAGGGGGTTTGATTTACACATTCCAAGGAGGGCCTTGCTCTCCCCAGCAGACACCTGTCTTTCAAACCAAGACAAAATGTTTTTCCTCTTTTGTGTTGTTTCTGCATGCAACTTTACTGCAAGGACCCATATGGACCATTGTTTTACTCAGGACAGCCCCCAAAATCACACCATGAGCTTGAGAGCATTGTCCAAACACCTCTTGAACTCTGTCAGGCTGATGCTGTGACCACTATTCTGGGGATCCTCTTCCAGTGCCCAACTACCCTCTGGGGGAGGAATATTTTCACGGTATCCAACCTAAACCCTCCCCGGCAAAGCTTCATGCCAGCTCCTCAGGTCATGTCACTTGTCACCAGAGAGATCAGTGCCTGCTCCTTTGCTTCCACTTATGAGAAAGATCTAGACTGCAATGAAGTCTCTCCTCAGACTCCTTCAGGATGAGCAGACCAAGTGGCCTCATCCTCACTTCTCATAAGGCTTCCCCTCAACACTCTTTATCATGTTCATCGCTCTGCTTTGGAAAATTTCTAATAGTTTAAGGGGGTTTTTTGGTTTTTTTGGCACCCAGAACCTCCCCAGCACTCGAGGTGAGGCTGCCCCAGCTCAGAGCAGAGCAGGACAATCCCCTCCCTTGCCTGGCTGGCAATGCTGTCCCTGATGGCCCCAGGACACTGATGATTCATGTTTGACTTCCTTATCCCTCCATGATGCTACTCTCCAGCCTTTTGTACCATTTATTTGCACAGAAAATTAAAGTTAAATAATTATTGCTTGCAGTTTTCTTCAAATCTGTCTCAGAGATTGAGTTTGTCTAAAATAATCAAAAATCTTTGGGCTGCTTTTTTGCTCATGACAGGTTCTTTTCTGGCTCTGCCTATCCCATCACAGATCAGTAATTCTACCATTTTAGTCCTACAAAAGTAGCCAAAAGAAAGAAATTCTTCCCAAAGGAAAAGCCTGAGGGCCATGTTGATTTCACAAATTTAATTTGTCTGTCACCTTCACTTTTTCCTCCCTGTCTCAACTACCATGGGATCCCTGGTTGACAATACATCACTTCTTAAATCGATGTGTCACACAGAGTTTTCAGCCAAACTGAACATTCAGAATATGATGGTGCACTCTCTTCCAAGTCTCTGGTTAATTCCACAGCAGAGTTTAGTATAATCTACAAACTTTCACGTTCTTTGTATAGTTTTGAATTTTGTATCTTGCATCAAATGCTGAGCTAGGAAATTAAATAGAGAATGTATGAGTTCTTTGTCAAGAAGGAGAAATATTTTCACATAGAAAGTGTTAATGAACTCCTTTAAGACATGGACCAAGTATTATTTAATTACTTGGTTATCACAGCTGCGTAAATATCTTCCTATGCATTTAATCCTTGAATTTAATCAATCAAGGATTTTTGAGCCTCTTGAAGTTTGACTTGTTGAAGAATTGAAAGAAAAGTTGAAAATTGAAAATTGAAAGAAAACTGTATGTTATTATAGCAATCATTTGAAATAGCTTTTTATTCCAGATCTTTGGCTTGTTTAAGGGAGTGTCAGTGCTAAAAATACGGAACAAAAATAATTTTTTTATTTGCTCTGGCTGCATTTTACTGCAGATGTAATTTTTTCCTAGTGATGAGTGCATCAATTCTCACTGTACACACTTGTTTCACTTGTTTGAACTATCAGTTTATGATTGTTTCAAATGTATAGAATATCACTACTTTCATAGCTGATGCAGAATCAAAGTGGTGGTTATACAATATTATACAATAAATACTTACACAAGGGAATAATACAGAGTCACTTCTAGAACAGATACATGAATATGACATATGTATATTTTTTTAAATATTCCATTAATGCAAATGCCTTTTCAGCAACAGCTATAATGGTAGTTAAGTCTGTCCAGGATACTGTGATTTACTGAAATTTATAATAAAGTCTCTTGTTTGTATTTAGTCTTATTCATTTTTCGATGTTTTGTCAGCCCTATACAGAATGAGAAGTCTTGATATAAGGGAACGATGTAAATGTAAGATATTGTAGTTTCACATGCTACTAACAGGCCACAGGAGTCTGGGAGGAGTTACAGATTTATTATGTGAGCAGAACTATGGTAACTTAGGGAAGTTCTGTACATGTTAAATTTTTTTACTAGGGAATCTCAGATTTTACACTCAGATCAACTTTACTTACTACTCACACTGCTAGATCGGCACTTTCATACTGCCAACTGGACAATGTTGTTCCCTGGCTCTACTAAACCTATACCATGTTTACTCAGCATCTACCAGCCTGCTACAGCTAGAGGTAAAAAAAACCAAGAGCTTTTGATGACACATTACATATGTCGAGTTATTCTTGCTTAACAAGAAAACTTTACACAGGATAAACATGTAATGGACAAAGTGTTTTCAAAGACTCACGGAAACCTGCTTAACAGGCAGAAAGCTGTTTTTATATAGCTTTTTGAGGGGATTGCAGAAAGTTGGGAGAGTACTATAAAATAGGAAAATTACAAAAATGGTGTAAATTGAAACTGGCTTTACATCCATAGTGTTAAAGAAGGTCTGCATTTTCAGTGATAGGTAAAGGTGGCTATTTGCAAATTTCTTCATATCAGTCTATCTGGACTGAAATTTTTTGCTTTATACTGGCAAGAAGCAGAGCATCTTATACCGGTTTGAGGGAGTATAGATGAATATATCCCATGTGATATGTGACTCTATTGTGCTGCATATTGCTTTTGTCTGGCGTTTGTCAGACCCGCTCATTTTCACAGAGAACAAGCATTTTCCTAATCCATGAGAATTCAGGGCAATTTTCAAGGTTGGTTCTGAAGTTGCCACTAGCAAGTCATGTTAAATGGATATTATGAAGTGATAGATGCAGTCATCTAAAAAATTTCCATTTAGACATTATAGCACTGCCTCCTGGTACTATGGTAAATACATAATTAAGAAGCCTGTTCAACTTCACCAGCACCTGCAGGTATATTGGCAGCACACAGAAGATTATTCTGATCCATTATTCTTAATTCTGACACTGGATTATTTAATCTGTTTCATTGACTCTAAATTGGAAAGCAAAAGGAAGATGTGGGATGGAAGACTCATTTTTCACTCTCATGAAGCTCTCTGCTAGGTGACGTAGACCAGGCATCTTATCAGACACTGGGAAATGCGTGTGTTTCAGACCCTTATTAATTTTGGTAACTTGTTTCTGAAGAAGTTCAGCCTAATTCAATGCCTGTTTCTGAAAGCAAAAGGTTTGGTTAGGTGTTTTTGTTTGTTTGTTTGTTTGTTTTTGTTTGGTTTTTTTTCCTGTTTTGGGTTTTTTAGTGTATTTTTTCTTCCCCCACCCTTCCAGTTCATTGAAACAATGATGGTAATGGCCACTGTATGGATGGAACAAAATACAAAGAAGGTATTTTCTCCCATTTATGAGGAAAGAAGTTTACTTCTGCACTGGGATATAGTTACAGGAAAAAGACTTAATAGCTGATTGAGCACTAGAGAGATAACCAATGGTTAGCTTAAATACTGAACAGAAACCACTGAGGTTGTAGTGTTAATTAGTATCTTAGTATCTCTTAGTATCACGTTTTGATTTACTGCATTGGATGCATCTGTTATTAATGTAGGTTTCTATGCTTTGGAATTTTTGTTTTAATTCAACACTACTTAAAAGTTAGTGATATTCATGGGCTGTGCTCTGTTTAGGGTCAGAAGCAGGACTAGTTGAATAAGAAATTAATAATCAGGCAATAAAATATGTAGCCAAAATGAACAGTTTTGATGTGGAATGAGATGATTAGTGTAGATGACTGCATGGGCAGTTTAAAGCTTTAGTGAAATATATCTTTTGGCTTTGAAATTTAATTAATCCTAGCTCATTGCACAGTGCTATGCACTGTTCAAGCATATACAGCATTTATAATCATTCTGATTCTCAGGACTGCCATGGAAGTGCATTTCAAATTGCAAAGTCACAGCAATTTCTACCATGACAGGGTCAATTCAGAAATGGACAAAGAGTGCATTGAATTTAGCATCTAAATCTGAGAGCAGAAAAATCCAGAGGAACCTCCACAGTCACAGTGGGATAAAACAGGAATTAGGGGGGCTAGGACAGCTTAACTAGGTGTGTTTTATCTAAATCTTGTCTGTTAGGATTTTCTTGCTAGTGCCAGAGGGGATTGTTGGATCAAAGGAAAAGATAATGTGAAAATAGTATGTTCAATGATAGCACCTAGGGAATCTGTCAACAGCTTCATGTCATCACCTGGGATTACCTCAGCTTATGTTAACGTCAGTGCTGTATATATTGCATATTGGTAGCTACCATCTTGTAAAATATTGTTTATATGGGAAGAAAAATACTGTGTATTAGTTGGTTTTTACAGTTCCATGTTGTTAAATTTGAATGCTGATTGACTATTTGTGTTGGAAGCAGCAAGGAAATAGTACCAAGGAAATTTAGTCTTCTTTTTATAATGCATTGTTGATTTATCTGGCCAAGATAATATCTGTATGAGATAGCAATCTGCTGGTGTTTGCTGAAATAGTGACTGTTGGGATCCAGTTTATAAATTATTCCAATGAAGAAATGGAATAGCTATGATCAAATTTTTGTTCTGATAAATCTGTTATGGAATAAATAAAAATTATGCTAGCATCTTGTAAGAGATAATACTTTTTTTAAAAGACTTAAGTTATTGGCATGATAGCATTTTAAAAGTAGAAGTGATGATGACAATGTACTGCTGCCTTATCAGAAAATGCAGCTGTGAAGAAAATTCCTCATCCTAGCAAGTAATCTATTACCTGTCACAATCTCTGCAGCTACTGATCTTCTTCTATTATATTATTAATTTGTCTAATTTGGATATAAGGATAAGGAGAAGCAGTTATTCCTTTTACCATTACAGTGTTTAAATTAAAATAATATCTGAGTACACAAGAATGTGTGTTACTTATGAAATAATAATCCAAACCCAAGCATTATTTCATTAGTAAAAAAAGAAGTATCAGCACACTTCCTGGTGTAAATTTTACAATATATTGTAAGGTGAATGGAAAGTGAATAGCATACAGAAATGTAGAGCAAGAAAATATGATTTTTTCAAAATGAACTGAAAATGTAAAAGTCCAGAACTATATCACTTTGATCTGCATGAAATATTTAAAATAAAACTAGTCTTGTTAGCTCAAGCAGGGGAAACATGGGAGCAAAATGCTTCATGATGGAATTGTATCCAGCCTTATGTCACAAGCGCTACAGGTTGTAAATCTCACAACTGAGGTACAGGAAACTAATCAAAATTAGGCATATTAGGCATATAAATATAAAAAATATAATATGAGGATGCAAGAGGAAAGCCCCTATTAATAACTGAATGAAATTCATGTGAATGATCATTGATTTTTACATGGACAGTATCTCTGTTATAGGACTAGAATGTTTTGATCAAACATTTCCAGCAATGAGTTTTCATCTTCGTGATTTCCCTATTCCACACTGGAGTATATTCCTGAGACATGCTAGTTGTGTTCCTGGGGAAAAAAATAAGTGGTTTTGTTTCACTTGTTTTGGGGTTTGTTGTTGTTGTTGGTTGTTTGTTGTTGTTGTCTTTTTTGTTTGTTTGGGTTTGGGGTTTTTTTGTGTTTTGGGGGTGGGGGTGTTGTTTTTGTTTTATTTTGTTTTCTTTATTTAATGGAGAGGATAGAACTGTTCTCACTTCTCCTTTCCTTCTAAGAAAAAAAAATTCTTGGCTCATCTTAGACCTTTTGACCTTTGGAAGAGCAAGCTGATCAGTTTGGGTAGCCATGCCATCAGGTGATTTTTAAGTTTCAATGTTAAATCGAGGCAAATAAATTCTAGGTATTTGTGAGTCTAAACTTTTGGAGACATAAAATGATGTATTGCCAAATTTTGTCGTGCATTAGGTTCTTTCTGCTTTCTAAATATGCCAGAAGTCCTATCCACTTAGTTTTGGTTGTTTTTCAACAATATTGGAGGCTCTATATTGGCTTCTATATCTAGTTCCCGTTTTAAGTTTTTTGGAAAATTTGGACTTGAATCTTTGGAAAAGGAAAAAAAATGGAAGAAACTACCAGTTTTGTGTTCTTTTTAATTTCCATTTAAAGTTTTGTAACTTTTTAGACTAAATATTTTTTTGTATTTGTAAGACTTCTTTTTAGATCTATAGTACTAGGCTACCTCACAACAATTTTTCTTGTACTATATCATTCATCAAATTATAATAATGTCTGTCACGATATTACAATCCTGTATTTTTTTATTGTTTGTGCCACTGATAATTCTCATTATCCTAAATATCATAAAGAGGTTTGCATGGAGATCTATTAAGTTACTTGCTCTTCTCTTTTCCTGCCTATGCTTGTCAGCGGAGTATGATATTACTTTTTCTTGGTTTTGCTTTAAGTTCCATTTTCTTGATTTTCATGGTTGAGATTCTGTATTGCATCTTATCAGTATTGTTTGAGAACAGGATCATTTTGTGTAAACACTGGATAGAGGTAATTTGATTTTTATTTATATAGAATTTCTGGGTTGGTATTTGACTGAATGTCATCAGATGTTTTGTAGGCATATTTGAAAGCAGTGCTTGGGTTTGGTGGGGTATTTTTGTTTTTTTCTTTGTCTGTTTGGGTTGTTTGGGATTTTTTCCTACTGATGGAACAGAGGGGCTATTTCTTGTATTTTTTAAATTGATTACAGTGGGCTATCAATTGTGTGAGATGTATTTTTTGTAGCTTGTACATCAGAGGGTTTCCCTTGGTAGTTTTCTTATTTA
>WAAE01010145.1:0-43222 GCA_013400495.1 Nicator chloris
TTCTTCAGAGCTGTTCTGGCAAGAGGAGAAAAGTTCAATCTCCCCATGTAAGTGCTATTAACTCTTGTTTTTCTTAAGTTTAGGATGCTTTGAGTGGAAAGTAAGCAGAAGTTCTTTGAAGCAAATATGTAAGTTCTCAGAACTAGCTGCATCAGTATTGGATAGCTTGCTGCCAAGAGAGAGAGGAAAAGAGACAGAAAGCTAATGGATGTTACAATGAAATGAGTCTTCTAAGAATCTATATGCTAGGGTTTTCACCGGTTAGGAGAATGATAGAATTAAGCAAATCTATAATGCTGTTAATCAAGCTGAGAGTAACAGGCAATTTCTGTATTCTGATCAGCCCTCTATTAATGGCTTCGGTTTTTGTTTTGTGGCTTAGTGGTTTTTGTTGATTTAAAAATTATTTTTCAATTTGCTTTATTGGTTTATGAAAAGACAAAAGTAGAAATGGCTGGCTTGGCAGAAGTATTGCAAAAGGATCCAACAGTGTAGCAGATATTAACCTGTCAGTAAGACTTGGCATTTTCACAACACTGTCACATAAGGGAATGCATTTTCCATGTACCTCTAAGGCCACGCGAGAGAAGTTCTCATTGGTGCAGGTGGGACCATGGCTGGAACCTTGTCTGCTCCTAGCTATCACCCTTGAAGACAGGCTAGAATGGGATATGGGCCATCTAAGACTTGGGAAAGTAGGCTTCTTTAGGAAACAAAAGTCCTGCATAGAGTGAAATATTTTTATAAAAATGATGATGACCAGCTTGTGTAAGAAGACATAAAAAAATTGTCAGGTTAAGTGGCACAGAGGAGCTTGATGTTGGGCAGTAGGAAAAATACCCTTTAGCTGTAAACCCAAGTTCTGCAAGATCTAGGTAGTCTCATCCAGTGTTTTAACATGAAGGATTTCTTAGGGTTTTTTATGAGTAGACTAAACAAGCATCTAACAGAAGTAGCATGAATATATTGATCCATGATTAGGACTGTCTTTCTTGCAAGTTTACGTTCTTTTTCCTTTAAATTTAAATAGGCAAAGACTAGATTCAGACAATTCTGCAGAAGTGGTTCTGTCACTTAGTGCAATATGCAGTGACCTCGAGTATCAAGTGATAAGCCACTTCTCTAGCAATTACAAGATGTAAATGATTGTGATTTTTATTTTGTTCTTTTAGCAGAGCTATTCACTGGCTGAACTTGATGAAAAGATCAATGCTATAAAACAGGCATTACTGAGGAAAACAAAAGAAAGCAAGTCCAAGGAGGCTGAGCAGCTTCTTCGATGAAAGTGTTTTCAGAATCCTCATCATGATTTACACATACCTAAACCATAGACCTGAGTAGTGTTCATCAGAGATGACTAGCAATGAAACAAAGCATGCATATAAGCTCCTTTTGGACGATCTTGAAAGCTGTCTTTCAGAGTAACTTGTTTAAAAGCAGCCTTATTAATGAAATAGTTACTTTAAAATGAAGAATGTTTCAGGAATGTCATTCTAATAATCTGTTGCCTTCTGTTATAAAGGAGGACTGCAGCATTGTTTGTATGTGAAAAGTCTTAACCTGCACACAAAAGCTGCATCTCACGTGTAACTCTTGGTGACTAAGTATTCAAAAGGACTGTCTTTTGGATACTGTTCATGTAAGTAGTTTGCGTAGACTTGTGAAATTAAATGAAGTACTTCCTCAGAAATAAACTGACTTGGGGAGGAAAATTACCAAAACCTTGCAGAATGCATGCTTACCCATGGGGTTTTTTCTATATTTATTACTGTTTTCACAGCTGTTAGAAATGCAGCAAATTGCATTTCTGTGTGACGGGTGTTTATGGAAATCCTGTACGTGTAAATAAAAACAATTCTTCTTTACGTTTTCAGTGTCTTGTGGGAATTCAAATTTCATAACCTGTTCACAAACAATTATTCTAAAAACCATCCTGGGGGAGATTTTGAGGAGCATGCCAGCAAGGCACCAACTTCCCTTCCATATGCATGCTTACATGACTTCTGAAGCATGGATGCTAGCTTAAAGTCAGACCTTTGGCCAGACAGTGAAGAGAGACTGTGTAGTGACTTTTTGGTTTTGTTTGTTTGTTATAATAAACCGTGTTCTATTTATACAAATTCCTTTATTTACTGTCGTTATTTCAGTTTAGAAGTAGATGTTACCGAGGGTTTATGTGAACTGCTCTGCTTACAGCAGTCATATTGTTGATGTCCCTGTATCAGTCTCTGTGACAGGTGTTATGAACAGTATTGACTTGACACAGCTTTTGAAGAACAGTAGGTGTTTTCTGTGTCCTTGTCTTTTTATCCAGAATAACATTTGTTATAGCAACTCTAGGTAATGTTTCTCTGGAGGTGAACCAACAGAGATGGGAGAGAAAGCTACTTGAGCTCTTGTCCTGGCTCCAGGAAGCAGGACAGTATAGTAACCTCTAAGGTGCTGCTTGTTCCTTCCAGGAAGGGATCGGAGTGCCTCAGGTACAACAGTGGATACAAAGAGGTACTGTTGCAGTTGAAGATTGTCGTGTGTTAGGTATCAGTACAGTATACTACAGAAACAACTTTCATCAAATGAAGCTTTGCCATTGTTGAACATCGTAACAGTATCTTTTATGAGGGATGTTTTGCTGAAGCAGCACAGTGACCTGCAGCTTCTTTACTTCAGGTAGATACGCTTTACTTCTTTTTTTGGTCCTCTGGCCCAGGAGGCATAGCTTGAAAGAGTACAGTGTAGATTATAGTTGCCATACCACACACTTCAAACAGTAGGAGGTGGCTGTTAGAGGGCCAGGAGGAATGGCCAAAGGGATTTAGCTTTTAAAAAGCAGTAGCCTCCACTCACATGCATCGTAATACAAGTACTGGTAGCACATGGTGGCTACGGCTACTGCATTTGCAGTAGAGGTACCTTTGCACTGTGTCGTTTTCTTTGGAAAATTCTGGAGTGTAGCCCAAGGAGAAATTACTTGGTAGATCCTAGGCCTGAAATATTTGTCTAGTATTAAAATTCTGTGTTGTTGGTTTACATTAGGGCAAGTTCATATGTATATATGCATATAGGAAAAAAAGCCTACAATCCTTGTTGGGGTCAGTTCTTGAAATGAATTGCAAACTGCTGATTTCCTTAAGAGATACTGGTTACAAAGACTGCATTAGCTGTTTCAAAGTGGCTTTTTCTGTAGTCAATTGCTGGCTACTTGAAAGATCGCTTGCTTTGGAACTCTCATCTTTCTTAAGATGGCAGTAAGGTAGCAGTTAAGGGTTAAAAGCATAATGAATAGCTAAGGAAACAACAGCAGATGTACTCTGGATGGTAATTTATTAACCCTATATAATCTAACAAATACCTGTGACAGACAGACTTGGCATTCATCTTGCTTTGTTCCTAGTCTTTTGCCATTCTTTGGTTTCAGGTTCTTACTTTCTTGAAGGCTTAATGGCAGTATGCCTACTGTAAAAATTCAAGGGAAGATATTCTCTGCTGTGAGCTGAATGTTAAACATACTTGAACATTTCAGAGGTCTGCCAAGCTGTTGGAAGTTTCCCTTCCTCTGCTGTATGACTTTATGCAAAGTCTTTATGCATAGAGGAACAGGATGCTCTTCTGTGGTTCAGTGCTACTAGTCTTAACAGTTCATCCTTCCTTGCCTTTTGTCTCCTTGGGGTTTACCATCTACAACTAACTTCCACTGTCAGGACTGTTTCTGCAGAAAGATGAGCTCTCACCACAACCCCATAATAAAGTGGATGCAGGTTTGCCCTCTTACACCATCCTTTTTCCAGAACTATAAATTCTGCTGTTCTTCCTCTGCATCTGAAACACGCCAGTGCTTGCTGGTAAGTGCAGCTGCAGCAGCTGTAGTCCCACGTAACCAAAGATTAAGCAAAAGCAGAGGAAGTGCTTGCTATCCTGTTCGTGTGTCTCAACACCTAGACTACTGACTGAGAGAGTAGGGGGTGGGTAGTGATGCTGATAAATCCTCTCAAATAGCCACATGTTGAAGGTGAGACAGACTTTCAATAAACAGCACACTTGCTTGTGAGCCTCAATCAATGAAGAATCTGCTCCATGCTTATTATTTTAATGGCAGTGGATTTGCTCATGGATTGAGATACCATCTTACAATAAAACCAGAAGAAAAGTTTCTCAAATTACTTACAAATTAAAGAGCTCTGGACTGACAGATAGGGAGAATGCCTGTTCTGCAATAGATGTTCCTGCTGTGATGCAGACAAGTAGAGGTGTCTCCACAAAAGCACTTATGTTCTTTCATAAGCAAACTTCAGAGAAATAGACTGGTGGAGTCACGCCATTCCATGCCTGAGAGAAGAAGGAGGGGACCTAAAATACGGGAGGGATTGGAAACAGGTCCCTGTTTGCAAGGCAGGAGAATCCCCTACCAGCCTCTCTTGCCTTCTCAGGTGCACTTGGGGAATTGGTATGAGACTCTGGAACTTGATAATCAAGCAAATGCTAGTGAAGGTGAAGGTCTACCCAGGGGTTTGCCCAGAGTAAGTCAACCAGAAACATTGCAACTATGGGTTTTAAGAAATAAAGAAGGGTAATTGTTGTAGTGATTTCCTTCTCAGGGAAACTGAGGCCCCCGTACACTGGCTGGATCCATCCCAAAATCTGCTGCCTCCTTGGGATTCAGGTAAGAGATGTTACTAGGAGTAACATCTGATTACCCACTTCTGATTGACTGGGTTGTCAGTGATGAGGCAGAGGAGAGAAGCTCTAGGGCAGTAAAAAGGACTTCAGGATGCTGAGATAACTGGTTGAAGGGATAGGAGCACAGGTGGGTTTTTCTCAATCCCTTGGTAACAGGGAAGAATGATAAAAGTGAGCTTTTGCCTTTCCAATGGCATCTGTGTACTCTTCTGAGTTGCCTGCCCCTTTTCCAGAGGGGGGTTTTTCCCCTCCTGTTTTACCCCTGAGCTCCAGCAAAAGCTCCCTTTTCAGCCAATGAGATTTCCTTCTTATTGTATGCCAGCCTTTAAGCCACATGTTGATCAGGTGGGTTCTCCTGTTCCTTTTATCATTCTTCCCTGTTACTAGCCAAATTTGGGTTACACAATATTAATTCTGGATAGAAGGTGTTCCCGTTTGGGAAATCTTACACTGAACGTAACTGCAACCAATTGCAGGATGATATATCGCAAGGTTCAGGTGAAATTCTGTGAACCTTTCCCTCACACGTGCAATTAAAATTCCAGGTAATTAGGAATCGCATTGCTTAATTAATTTACCCAGAACAGGGTTATCATCGTTCTAGTGTGCAGCTATTCCACACTATCAGAACCTGCCACCTTACTGTGCTGTAAACTCACTGGAAAAGAGAGATGGGCCATGGGGTGTATGTCCTGCTGGAGAGAGATTGCAAAGGCAAGGTTGCCAAGGCACGTTCCTGAGCTGCATCTCTACTGCCCTGGTGTTCGCAAGGAGCATGCTTTGAAGGAAATGTTAAAAATCCCTGTAGACAACCACAAACTGAAAGGATAGCTTTGTTTCCACTGCAAGAACTCAAGACAGACTTTTATCCCAGCTTCAATATATAAAATTCACATATAAAATTCTGTCTCCTTATTTATGCTTACCTGAAAGCTGATCTATTGATCTTTCCAGGTTTTGTCAGTCCAATAGCCTGTGTTTCACACTGCACCTCAGTTATTAAGGGCTTCCAGTTACAAGATAAAATGGATAATTGTACATCACTGTAAATTTGGCATTAATTATTTGAGGAAAATGTCTAAGAGCATCACTATTACGCCAAGAACATTTGTCTCACATTGCTGTTTAGCATCTTGTGTGAGAGATGTAGTAAAACGTTGGAGCTTGTGTTACTGTGCAGTTCTGCAATGTGTGCTTGATCAGTTTCCTTGCTTCAGGCTCCCCTGAGTAGGGAACGATTCATCTCTAGGAGGCTAATTTCTTACAGTTGAGTGCAGGATTTTAATAAATAAACCCAAAAGTGAAGTGCCCTTTTGAACAGCCCTCATATCAGCAGGTAATATCAGTAATTTAGAAAACTCAAACCATTCACCATTCTATCCAATGTATTGTGATCAGTCTGGGATTATTTATTTATTTAATACATCACAATTTATCTCTTTTGTTTTAATTAAGACCTTACAACAATATTGAGAAATTTTAACCCCAGATTGCTGACAATTAATTTTTTGAAGGACGAGTAGTCAAAATACTGAATAAAAGTAAATTTTTGATTGATAAGTTTACAAATCATTTGCAGCAGTGAGAATAAACAACGCATTTTTTACAGTACCAGATGCTGTAGCAGTAGCCATCCTCTCCTCAATGAAAACCTGGAGACAAGGCTTTGAAAGGCAATAAAAAGTCTCCAGAAAGCTTCCCTTGCAAATACCTTTTCCCTTGCCCCATAAAAGTGGGTGTTTTCCATAACCCTTCCTGTTGAAGAGTTGTCAAATGCTCCAGGCTTCTGTAGCTGTAGGGCTCTCCCTTCAGCCGTGCTCTCACAGGAACCCACATAATCCTCTCAATTGCTCTACCACAAAGCATGGCAGAAAGTGGATGAAACTACCCCCAGCCCTGTGGGTTCCTAAAGATCCAGGCAACCTGTCCAGAGGGGCTGGGCTACACATTGCTGCCAGCATTGCACCAGCCCAGAGAAAGTGCTCCTGCGGTTAGCAAGAGGGTTTGATGACATGTCAGATAATCCATATCACCCAAAAGCGGTCTCCAGGAGACAAGTTTTCTTGATATTTCTTCCTAGGATATGCGAATTTGACTTCTTCTGACTTTAAATGCTCTCTGATGGGGGAAGAGGTGGGAGAACATGCTGTAGAAAATCTAACAATTGAGAAATAGGAAAAAAGAAAGCACAACTTAAAACAACTACTTCTGTAGATCTAATGTAACTGCCTTGTCATGGACAAAACACTTAAAAATAACAATGAAGAGAATAGGCATTGTTTGAAGGTATTATTTAGAAATCATCTGAATTTTTAAAGGTTAATTAGTGTAATTTACCCATCTTGATTATTAAAAAGGGTTATACATGAACAATAAACATAAGAGTTCAATCCATTTTATTTCCACCGTTGATTCATCCACATCTGATTAGCTTTGTATGACCATCTAATTGATTTGTAGAATTCTGTCCAGTACAGATGGGCTACTGTTCATGACTACTTTCATAGCATTTATATTATTGTTGCTCTGATTTTTATTCAAGGCCAAACAGAGGGGAATATAAGAGCGTGATGTTCACCTAAACATAACAATGACATTAAATTTCTGTTTGGCTGTGAGACAAGAATAGATTTGTGGAGACAATCTACTATGAATACAAATAAGTTGTTTATACATAAATATAATAACATTTCTTACTTAATTATGAACTATTTCACAAGTTCTACAATATGCTGTTATCAAATTTTGAAGCAACAGCCAGGCTAAATCAATTGCCACGAACTCATTTGGCTCAAAACTAGAATTATACACCTACTAATGCTTGTGAGAGGAAAAAAGCTGTGCCTTTGTAGCCTGTTCTATTCTGATAATTCTAATAACCCTCTAATACTTCGTCTCTTATACAGCTGTACATGCATATACTACATTATTTTGTACATAGTTAATACATACAGAATTTTGCATTTAATGGAAACTGTCACTCCCCCTTGAGCTGTCAAGGCCAGTGGAGGCTGGATAGCTGCTTCCCGTCAAAGACTCTCATCTCTTACTGAAAACACACAGCACGAGCAAGCCTTCACCAAGCTCTGGTCTCTACACCTGTCTCTTGCTCTGTTTTATTTCTGAGTCTTCTAAATATATCAGGAGTAGTGTGAAAGTCCCACACCGTAGTTACCTTTATACAGAAGAATTGTTGTCAACCCACATCCTGAGTTATCTAAATTATTTAAATAATGAAGAAACTTCCCTTAATTTCCTAGTACTCTAAGCTCCACTTTATGTAGTTGGAGCTTCATGCATGTAACCTGTGTGTGTATCAGCAAGAAAGCAAGATGTCTGCAGAGTTGCAGAGATGTCTGTCACAGTAATGAGAGGCACACTTTATGCCAGTCATTTTGTGCACCTCATGTTTGCTTAAGCTAACCAGATGCTTCTCTGGCCAAGAAGGTATGTAGTATCAAACAAGCTCAAATCTTGAACTATGCACAAAACTCGTGAAAGAAAGAAAATATATGGATTGTTGCCTTCACGTATGCATTAATTTTTCAGAATTTGTTGTCACGAGCATAGCATCATAAAATGGGAGAGGGAAGCAGAAAGAGCCATCTGTTCAATACAGACTAAACTACCATTGAGGGAAGGCAGCCTGTTCAGATTACACAGTTAAACAGATTCTACTGCCTCTAGCTTCAGTGGCAGGGTGCAACATCACACTTCCCGAATTATCTACCTTGGTTTAATGTGAGACAGCACAGGAATTCCTCAGTGCAGCAGAAAACCTTCACTGACATGTTGCAATGGCTTCTAACAATGCCATTTCTTACACTGTGGGGATGAGAGACCTTCTCCTCTCAAACTCATAGTTCTTCATTAGTATACATCACAAACAGCAAAGGAGGAAAAATACTGCAAAATGGAGAGTATTTAAAAATCAATACGTGAAAAGTTGCTGATGCTAATTGTTTCTTACCCATGGAGAAACACCCTCCAGGTTGAGGGATACATCAATTCCAGACTCAAACTTCCAGAGAGTGTTTAATCTCCATTTTGGTTTTACAACAGCATATATCAAATGAAAACTCTTCTGGCCTGTGAATTCCCCTTTAATACAGGACGTGTATATGGACTTGTCTTTTAGCTGTGCCAAATTGTTTCACTGAGGACCTCTGATGCAATTACAAGTCAAGCAAGCAGTGAACAGAAAAAATAGATATAGCAAAGGTGAAAAGCTATTTCAAATGCAATTTGAAACAAGACAGAGAGTCAACAAGAGACAAAGTAAGGTTGTTCCAGGTATTGGAGGTGCAGAAGAGAAGACACTTACCCAGCACAGATAGCTATACAGGTAGAGAAGAGACCAGGGAGTTACAAGATGTGCCAAAGGAGAGTCCCAGAGTTTGACCTTGCAGGATGCTACACAGAAGGGCTGTTAGCACAGAGGAGATGAAAACAAAGAGAAGCAGTCTGACAGGAGAGGAAGGAACCAATTCTGGTTACGTGACTCTGACAGGTTGCTGCTGCTGCAGGTTGCAGAGACACCAAGAAGTCTAAAGGTTATCAGTTCATTAAATGCATAGAGGAGAGCTGTTTCTGTGCAGATGAAAACCAGACTATTAGTCCCTCAGAACCTCTCAGAAAAAGGTGTTTCTGACTCCTAGCGACACAGAGCTCCATGATTCTGCCTGCAACGGCTAGAGGCTTCAGGAACCAATTTTCTCTCAAGTAATATCAGTGTTGCAGCTTATAACAAGGGTTCAGGGTTCTTGGAGGATTAATTAAGAAAGGAATTGGCATCACAATCTAGTTTTTATGGAAATTGTATAGTCATTTTTGTAACTCCATAGACTTCATTAATTACAAAATATTTGTTATATCCTTTCACTATGTCAGTCATCCAAAGACTGCTGTGTGGCAACAGCGAACGTTACTTCCTTGTGTCCTTCTGAGGGAAAGAATTTAGTACAGCAAGATTTAGAAAAACAAGTTTAGCAGGTACTAATCACCAAGAACATGGCATACCTTCATGGCAAGAGAGAAACCCTGCCATCCTTCTCACCCTATCCCAGAATGCTCCCTGTGACCCCAGCTGCTTTGTGTTTATTTTAGTCACTCCCATTCTTGACAAGTTAGCTATGCAATCATGGGTCTCTTTCCCACCTGCTCCCCCTTACTCAGATTACTGCCCTTGTCCTCCGCTTTTCTGCCAAGCTTTTGGTGACCTTCTCAGTATTCACTGCTTGGAACATATGAAAAAGCCCACTGGGATAAGGGAACTCCTTGGACTGCTGCCAGAGCGTCGTTGGAAGGATGACATGCTGGTCTCAGTTTTAAAGCAATGCATCCCTCAGTTTTAAACCCTGAAGTCATGTGGGGTTCTACAGTTGAAGTCAGCAGAGGCCTGAAATGCAATGGAGTAGAAGTAATGAAAAACAAAGACTTCAATTAGATTAAATACAAACATCTATATTCTGGGAGAAAAGATGTTATCACGGTTACAACTCTCTGTTGAGATTTAGCAGGGACTGATCCAGTGCTTTGCCCATCCTCACATTACTGGTGAAGCTCTGTGCAAGCCAATTGATCTTTCCATGTTTGATCCCTCGGTTCCCTGTAGGTAAATGGGGATCATAAAAACTGGCTGTCTTGCAAGGTTGTGTCATGACAGATCAAGAAGTGTTCAGGATGCATTTAGGTCCTGCACTTAAAATGGTATCTGGAACAAGAATAAGCAGAAATTTCAATATGATCTTTTCTTAGCAATGCTACAGAGTAAAGACACCTGAATTTTACTGTATTCTGCTACTGCAAGACTTTAGGTAAACTGGTCCTGCAGCTGAACCCAAACAAGCAGAGTTTTACAGCTGCTGAAACCAAAGAAGTGCAGGCAGAGCTATGCATGCAGGCAATTTCAGCATGAAATGTCACAAGCTGCTGGAGCCACCAGTGCACTCTGCTTTCCCCTGTGGGTCCCTGCCCAGAACAGGCTTCTTTTCCTCCTTGGCCCCATTCCTTGAGCCAGCCCCACCACTTGGCATCACTGCTTGTCCACTGCCCTTCATCCAGGTGAGTCTGAAAGCAGAAGCAAGACTTCAAGTGGGAAATCCTTCCAAGCAGCATAGCGAAACTTTTGTTCTGATTTGAACCATTCTGTGTGGCCGCTTAAGAATTTATAATTATTCTGTTCCTATTTTTTGACCCAGAAAAATCAGTAAAAAACAATTTGAAAAAATGCATTCCCTTTAGGAAGGCATTGTTTCTGAAAGCATTTCCTGGAAGGAAAATTAATTACCAGTCTCTCTCTCATCTTGATACTTAGATGTCTCAAAGAAGGAAACAAAAACAAAATCCAGAAAGGTATAAGCTGTTTTCATCTGTGCTTGTTTCACAGAAATAATGTTTTCAAATTGAAAGGAATGAAGGGGTGTGGGAAATATTGAAAAGTCATGAATCAATTTCAATCAATTTTAACTCCAGTATAAGAGGAAGTAATGCCACTTGTCGAAAACAAAGCAATCATTTCTGACAGCTAAATTTGCAAGAGATTTATTGCTGTCTGGAGAGAGGTAAAGCTGAATGCTTCCCTGCTTCTACATCCTCATTAATTGACTTCCAGTGCTGTTTGATATATTCTAGTGAAGTTTCTCTGCATCCTGTGACTCCTACTTTTCTTCCCTTAAATCACACTCCCACACAGAGAATTACTTTTTTCCCAGAGTTTTAACTTGAAACTTCGATTTTGTATGCAGCTGTTACATAAAAATATTTTTGTTAATGAAAGATATCTTTATTTAAAACAGTTGTTAGGAAAATTTGGAATGATAGATTAGGATAAAATTAAAAATAAAGATAAGACTGGAAAGAGCATCAAGTCCCTCTTTTGTGTCATTTTACTGTGTTTTTTACAAGCTGACTTTTCTGGTCTGTATGTACTTTGTGGTTGAAATAAGGCAAAATCCTCTGACAATGCTTATTCATCATTTAGCACCCAATAATAATTTTGACTGGTTGTTGCCTAAACATTTTACTGATTTCCCCCTTGAAATCTATGAGTCTTATGGATTTTATATGGATGCATTGAAAAGTTGAACAATTTTGCTTTTGTACCACAAAGAAAGGCAGGAGCCTCTTCCTTTGGAGGAACACCACAAGGACTCAGCCCTCTGTGAAGGTTTGCAAGGAAAACACCCCAGTGGATGTTTTCCCTGGAAGGGGAGGCCTGCAATGAGGAGGTTTGCCCAAGTATCTTCAGGTTGTCAAGAGCTTTTGTCCTTTAATTCATTTGTAAACTGATTCCTCCACATACAGAGAGCTCAGGCGGATGACAAACAGCACTGAACATTGGCTTCACTAACTAATCTGTTTAACTGAGTTTTTCCACTACTGATTTCAGGTTTCTGAACTGAAGAGGAAAAATTCACTAGTCAACAGAGCTGCTACCTTACCAACACAGTCAAGACCATGTCTGTACCTAAAGGGTGTTTTTTCCTAGACTGTGCTGTTGCCTTTGGTAGCAGTAGGGCTTGAGAGACACGTGTTTCCTTGACTGTACTGGAATTATCAGCAGTGATCAAATATGTTTTTAACTTTTATATGAAATTCTGCAGATAGATGTTGTAAAATTAGAATGTATTAATTTTTTCTTTTTATCTGCAACCTATCTTTTCATAAGACAGTTTGAAGCAAGTCACATTTTCCACTAAAAATTTAACGTTAAAAGTAAGAGGTTATCAGTGTCTAATTTCAATCTAACAGGTTAACAAGGGTCTAGTATGAAACCTTCATTCCACACACCAGGGCTGCTACAAACACATCTCATCCACATTCTGGCATGTGTCAGAATCCCTGGACTCAGAGGAGCATTGGAAAATCTCCAAGATAATAGCAGTGGAAGACCCTGGAAATTTTGAATTTGGCAGGAAATGTAAAAAAAGAAAAGAGAGGGAGAGGGAAGACAAAAAGCCTCTCACAACAAAACAAACAAAAAACCACACTGTAGTGTGCACTCCATTTAAAATACACAGTAGCAGGAGAGGATTTAACTCGGCAATTATATAAACTTGGCAATTTTATAAACTTGGCAATTTAAAAATTTGAAGATAAATTCATCCACTATTCTTGAACAGATTATATCTCTGCCTTTTCTGCAAGATGAGTTTTACACACTTATTCATACACACGAAGGAAGAAGCTCGATCAGTGCTTCTACGCCCATTACTTGTGTAATTCCCCACAGCACAGTGAAGGCAGCTGTAAGGGCTCCTTGCATCGTTAAAGACCCATAGGACTGGGCCCAGCTTTTGTTACGGATGTTGAGATTGAGATCACGATAACGAGAAACTTTCACAACTTTCAAAATACGGAGAAACAAGTATTTCATCTTAGATTTCACCCCTGAAGTCTGTCATTACCAGTTAACTAATCGGTCCCTCCAAAGAGAGCCCACAAAGCAAAAGTATATTTTCAGACATTCAAGAGGCTGTCAGCGTGACACCCAGTCTTCCAGGCAAATTCATTAGGCCAGAATTAAATACTTACTGTGGAGGAAAATATAGGAAGAGAAACTTCAGCCTTTGTCACCCATACTTTTGTTAACCTAGACTTTGCCAGATTTGCCGCATGTCACAACCGGTGCTTGCCGGGGCCATTGAGGCAACAGGAATGCATTTGCTTTGTGAAGTAGTTTCCGCTTGCATGTGACAAAGCAGCTAGCTGGCTAGTCAGCCCCAGTCAGTGTCTATTTATGGCAAAATGTCAAAAAAGAATGTCCTGCATTTGTGGCTCAACAATAATGAACATGGCTAAATCTGAAAATGAACAAAGGGAAGTGAACAGCTTTTTAAATCCTGAAGAACATTCGATTCTTGGTGTCCTTTTTGTCCCGATTGTTTGGGCTGAAGGCTATGAAAGGACCACCTGTTGGGCTGCCATTTTGGGATTGTGCTAAATGCAGGGATTGCATGAAAGAACGCTTTCCAAAATAACCTGGTATTATTATTCACTTATTTTAAAGTAAATCTGCATTCAGAACCTGCAGGAAAGTATAAGGCTTTTTTTTCTAAGTGAAATTTAAAGCTGTAAGTTCTCTATAAACACACTTGCTGTGTGGATGCATGATTTTATAGTGACAATCATGATTTTTTAAAAGGAGCTCAATTAAGCCTTTGATACAGCAGTAAGCTCCTCTGTAATAGAAAACTAACCTTGTGAAGTAATAAGATGAAGGAGTGATTAAGTTATGAAGGACTGTGTATCTCTGAGGATTAATTTAGCAAGGCCCACTTGCACAAAAGGTAACTTAGGTATTTATTTTGCTCCTGGCACAAACTTGAAATTTTTAGTGAAGGCAATTATTTTTAACATCCATGAGAATGTTCTTGGATGTAATTTGCTTTTGCTCAAAGACTGCACTGAATTATGCTACAATTTAACTGAATTTTGAGAAAGTTTACCATTAACCAGCATAAACACTTTATTTAAAAATATGAAAGTAGTATTCAGTTTTCTGTGGATTTTTTTTTGCACAGTCAAAGGATAATGATTAGTTACATAGTAAAATCAAGAGAAATGTTGCCTAAATTTAAAAGAGAAAGAATAATTTGTGTTTTATAAACATCAAATCATCCTGCCATAAATTTTGAAGTTGAGATATTCACACATAGAAACTTCCACCTGATTCCAACAAACACACCCATTAATGTATTAACAAAGAAAACCTTTCTATGGCTCTTGAATAACCTCTATTTAGAGCCAATGTTAATAACACGTAGAGGAGCAAGGAACAAATGTGTTTTCCAAAATGTTTTCCTTTTACACTCACGATGAATTCTGAGGATTTTTACATAGTGTCTCACATATTATCTTATTTTTTCTTAAACAGAGATGCCTGTGTAAATATATTGGCACGCATATGGTATTTACCAGGATGAGCAAGGAGCCTTCTCTGTGTGTATCTGAACTTAAATTCTCATCTACTGCTACACAACACACATTTTGAAAAACTTTATATGAATTTTATCTGACTCCATGGTTGGAGCTGGTTACACAATTAATAGGAGGGATAGCAGAGAGGGCTTTCTACATGAGTAGCTGGACTTATTTCCAACTGCTTTCACCAGCTTCAAGCACAAAAGTTGTAACTAAAACTCAGGCAGTAAATCTCCTGTGTTTTTCTTATTTTTCTCCTCAGAAAATTAAAGGCAGTTGTATGGCTGAAAACAAGCCATAAATATATTAGTGTAGGTAAAAGAGATCTTGTTTCCTAGAAACCTCCTGTACATCTTAAAGGAGCAGAAATTGAGCTTATTGTACCACTATTTTTTTGCAAGTTTAAACAGGATTTTGAATATATGACAATCGATTACAGTGACTTTTAGAAAATAATTTTTGGTCAAACAAAACTGCTAGTCAAGCAGACTTTTACATGTAGATTGAACAATACTTCCTCCATTAGAGAAGAATGAGGTTTTATGTGACTGTCAGTTCAGAGGGGGAAAAGGTGAGGGGGAACAGTGTACAATGCAGGAGTATAAATTAATGTCTGGGTTTATTGTTCACCGTGCTGTAAAAGGTATGTACTACACACAGCTACTCTATTAGAGAATTACAGAAACTGAAGCTAGTGAGCAAAAATTACTCGTGTCTGAATAAAAATATGTATCTTTGGGAGAGAGACAACATGTTTGGAACCCTGAGAGTTAATGAGAGGTAAACTGGTGAAGGGGGGAGAGGAGATAAGAGAAAAAACAGAAGCTGAATAGATGAAAGAAGTGATTCAGTGGAAAGCATTGTTGATCACAGCTAGGTGTCAGAAGCAAACTAGAAAAATGGGAAATGCTTTAACATTGGCAGGAAAATAATATTAAAAAAAGAACTTATGCCACATAGTAAAAAGAAAAAGAAAATAAGAAATAATAAAAGGCTTTCAGGCTTTCTTTGGTACGCATCAATGAAAAATAGTGCAAGCAAGCAAGAAAGGAAGCACTGAAATGGAACCTCTCCGAAGGTATCTTGGGGAGAGGGCCTCATTGTCCCATTCTTTTCACATAAAGAATTTAATTTTGCATTCTCTTTGTCTGTCTTGAGATATACTTGCTGTTATTCTACGCCGGTTACTTTTTTCCTTTTCATCCACTTAGGTAGCCTGCACTGGCAGAGAGAGAGCCAGAATGGGAGAAATCTAGCCATGAATTAAATCATCTGGCTGTCCCCTGCCTATGTGATTCTTGAACAAAGTTTGAACTGCACTCAAATGCAGAGTGGCATCCTCTTTCCTGAATGCTAGAGGGAACCTGCAGTTCTTCAATTTCCCTCATTTTCCGTTCCCATTTTAACATCTGTTTTTACAGAGAAATTACATGTCTGTAGCATCCAGATCTCATTATGCTCCTGCTACACAGGATGCAGATATACCTCACAGAACTTGATTACTTATACTTCACTTTAAGCAACTTTTACAAAAAGGTACCGACTCATATCATCCCTCTGAAAAGACCTACAGTAAAATGTTATTAGCAGAACATTAAAAAAAACCCCAAAAGCTATTTGCTTTTTAGTGCCAGGGACATTCCGGTTCTTACGTACGTAAACTGTTTACACCCATCCCCCCATGAATTCCTAAGACAGTTTCTCTTATATTAAGCTTCCTTTTGGTGCCCATAGCAACACCATCTAGTACTGAAATGTTCCTGCAGGGTTTGCAGGAGTCCTTTCAAAACAAGATGCTGATTCTGCAGTTATTGCACACCCAGCTACTCGTATCAGATTCATAGTCAGACTCCTCAATAGCACATGGAAGGCAATTCTTGTGGCCACTGACTGTCCTCGTCATCATTAGGGACAAAACATGTTATGTATGTTTCAGTTTGCTTGGATTTTCTTCCCAAAACCAACTTGAGCTTTTTTGTGTTTTGCCTTTTGAGTCTACTTAACTGTTTGAAGGAATGGAAGGGGGTGGGCTTTGCAATTTGAGATGATTCTGCTATTTTATTTTCATCTATCTACCTCCAAACACACTGACATGCAAATTGATCTCTGCCCTCTTGTATGTAGCTTGGGAGCCACTTTCTGATCTTCGACAATGGTGCGAAGGCAGAAAAGGTACACTTGGTTAAGAACCAAACTGGGAGAAGTTCACAGGATGTCCCAATGGCTGGCTCCTGCAGCTCAGGAACTTTTACCAGAGCTAGTGTACTGGGAGCCCAGGTCCTTTGGGACACGTGGTAGGGGTCAGAGTCACGTACATTGAGCTGGAACTCGGCAGAAGCCACAGATGTACATGTTGGGGCAAAAGGGAAGGGCCCGTGTCATCGCCACAGCCCTGTCCAGCTGTGTGCATCGGCACTGAGGAGGCTCTAAAACAGCTGTGTGAGCCTGTCTGCCTTCATGCCTTGTCCCTGCATGCCAGACATGTCAGCAGATTTCCACTGCAGTGCCCAAGGCTGAGGAGGTACCCCAAGGTGTGCTCAGAGCCTCACAGCTCCCGTTCCAGATCGTCAGGCTGAAAAGAAATTATTCTGCTTTCAACCACCACAGTCATGCCCATTGTCAGTACCAGTCATTCATATGATTTTGGCTAAAAAAAAAATGGAAAGGATCAGGGTAGTGACAATATGCACTTTGTTAGTTCATTTTGAAAACTGCATTTCATTTAAATTCTGTGTTGTGCCATGCTGCGTGCTAGAAAATGTACCCTAGGATATTTTTAAAGCTATGAAAGTTCAGTAAATGGAGACTTCTCTGCAGGACTCAGCTATTAAATCTTTGCTGGAAAGTGGGAGCCACGTCCATTAAAAAATTCATATTCTGGTAAGACTAATCATATCTTTGTACTACTAAAGTATGCTTGAATTCAGATGTTAATCGCATAAATATTTGCCAGTTATACATTGTGTAGAACAAACGCCACAGTTTGGCAGAGTTAAATAACCTCTTATCTCTGAAGTTATCTTGAGAACATGGAAATATTTGGGACATGTGTTCAGGGTGAAGGCGGAACACTCGCCACGGTGAGGCACAAATAATCCCTTCCCTTGCCATCATTTAGCAAGAGAAAAGTTCACCTGGAGTGCAGCTGCACAGAGCCTGTGCTGTGCATGGCAGTGCAGGCTGAGCTCTGCTCTCTGCTCTGAGCACAGGGTTCTGCCTGGGGACCATGCCAGCAGCACCCCGAGAGGGGCATGGAGGCTGCTGGTGGATATAATACAGAGATAACATTTGGCCTTGGTACAGAAAGTGGGCAAGGGGTGGTAAAGCCCCTTCAGCCCTGCTGGTGCTCGGAGAGATGCCTTAGGTGTGGTGGCAAGGAATCAGATTCAGGTGTGCAGCAGGCTTGTGCTCAGAATGGAAAACCAAAGCCTGGTAAAAGGGAAAGCTTGAAACTCCTTTGGAGGAGATGGGCCTCAAATCACTCTCTTCTGGGTTGGCTTTAGCAGTCATTCCAGAGCAGGAGTTAAGCTGTACAAAGAGCATCTGGAGGTCCAGCATGCTCACGTTTCTTCCTTGTAACCTTCACGTCTACTGTGAAAAAGGTGTAATTCTGAGTAACTAAGAATTTCATTCCAAGTTTAATTTTGAATTTACTGTTCATTAAAAAAAAAATAGGGTATTTTATGTGTCAAATACCCTTTTCAACTCACAAGGAGATGTGAATGACTTCTAACATTAATATTGGGCAATCGTATTTTTAGCTGATGTCATTCTTCCTACCCAGCATTAAATTCCCCATTACTGACAATTAACTCCTTGTATGGTCAATTGCTATACTGCCTCGAGCAAAATCAAGATCTTGGGAAATTTCCTTTGTTTCAAGGCTGGCAATCTGGTAAGCATATCTAGCCCACTGGACAGTGTCTTCCACCCTTCTGGGAATACAGCTCGTGCAGAGGAAAACAAAACTGGGGGTAGTATCATCTGCACTGCAGGAATAGAGGATTACAGTGGGGAGGAAAGGATGAATTTGCAGCCCAGCATGGATCTGGCAGGATTTATTTGGTAATTTGATCAAGAAGTGCTACATTAACATTTCTATACTGGACAGGGTCAGAGCACAATGTTGGAGTTCGAGGGAGCATCCAAACGTACCAAATGGCTTGATCCCAGCTGGCACAAACAGGGCTAGACAGGAGTTTGAAAAAAGACAGATAAAAAATCTGGACCTGTACACTTGTTTATAAACACAAGGGCTAGAAATATCATTTTTACAATTGGTTTATACTGAATCTTAGGTTATCATCCTGGATGGGGTTTTGCATTTGTTTATTTGGTTTTCTGTACTTATCTTTTTACTAGGGAGTGTTTCTTTTATGCAAAGGAGTCCTGATGCTACACTAACCTTGAGAAAAAAAAACGTTTTTGTTGTGATAGGTTTTAAGTAGAAACTGCTATCTGAAAGAATTTTCTTCCATTCTGTAAACAAATTTCTCTTGTGAAGATGCATTAATCCTGTAATGTCAACAAAATATCCAGTTCACGCCAAGCTGCATCTTTCCTTGTATTTGTTTCCTATTTCAGAAAGATCCAAGATGTGGGGTCCAATTCATAATTCCATTAATTCTGGTTTATGCTTGTATAAATCTGTTGCTTCTGAATTATTTTAAATTCTTTTGGGTTAATTTAAATTAGTAAAAAACCCTCTCAAAACATACGCTGCCTCTTTCTGAATGTCTAGAAAGTTCCTGGAAAAAATCACAATGAAATTTTTCTCAAGATAGTTTCTAATGATAATAATAAATCACATGTAATGCTGTCTGTGTGCATGTGAGCAATGTGTACTTTATTAAAAAAAAAAAGAAATTAAGAGAAGAAAAATTACTAAATGCAAGAATTCCTGTGTAACTCATGGCTGTCAGGTTGCTCTCACCCTTGTCCCAGTTCTTAATCCAGACTTGCTGTCTGTGTTTCTTGCAAGGGAGATCCTAGCCTCCCTTCCAAAAAACTGTTTTGATACGTGTAGCTGCTCATGAGAGGAAATCTGGGCTTGTGCCCAGCTATCGTTAGCTTTAAAAAATTCTCTCTTCTGATAGTCAGAACCAATATTTACCAAGTCAAGAAATGCCACTCCTCATCTGAACACCCTGAATGCTTGTACCCAGTCATAACCCATCCCTTTGTTATCATTTTGCTCTGTTGAACAAACACAGGTTCTTTTCCTAGAATTATGAAAAATCATAATTTGTGATAGTAGAAGTGGTTTTTTAACAACTAAAGCAGTAATCAGATATCTGATATAGAAATTTGGAGAATGAAGCACAGTTCATTTAGGAGAAATTATTAATTTCATCCCCTGAAACTAGAGAAACTGTGCAGATTAGATGATTTTAATCCCATTTAACTACAGCTCCCCATTTCATTCTGCTAATCATTCCTCACAAAAACATCCTTCCAACTTCTCAGTCATGTTTTCTATCCTCCTTGGAATTTCTCTCTATTTGTCTACATAATTTGAGCATAAAGAGAGGCCCAGGGAGAATGCAGGATTCTGCAGTCGTCTAGGAGGGATTCTGCCACCACTGTGCTAAATCCGTAATTAAAAAGGGTTAAAGTTAATATATTTAAGCTACAACAGCGAAACCACTTGATCACACATGACAACAGAAGTATTTATAATTATAATGATTGTCTTACCTCTCAAATGGTCAGACTTAGAGTGTTTAATCTGTATAGATTTGTTTTCTGTAATGAAGATTTTAAGGACATTTCCAACACATTGCAATTTTCACTTCAATTGTGGAAAGTGAACTATTTTCAAAGGGTTTAAAAACCCTTGAATTTGGTCTGCAAATAACAACCCCCCTCCTATCCACCTTCACTTTAACACTGTTCTTTCCATCTCAGTGTAGCAGGACCCCTATGTTACAGCAGCACCCTCCGTATGCAGCCACAGAGCCGGCAGGATGATGCACAGTAGGAACCACAGCTGCAAATAACATTTCCAAAACACTTTTCTGCACTTTTACTGAGATGCTGAAATAACAGAGTTGTGATGCGGAAAACCCACATGTTCAATCCATCAAGTATTAACTGAATGCAAACAGAATTTGCTTGTGTAAATTTTATTATTTAAACGTTCTCTAAAGGGTGTTGAAAAAAGCCCAGCTGTGTACAGGAACCCCAAAGCTATTTACTGCCAGGGTGTGGTATTACACTGAGACACCAGAGGTTACACTTATACAACCATAATGGCCTTGGTTGATTACTTTTCTGACCTATAACAGAAGCTGAGGATAATTTTAAATTCAAGGGCAACATTCGTGCCACTGATGGGCATGAGCACACTGCCTTGGAACCCCTCTCATGCATTGGGACCCCAATAGGGTAATGACAGTTCCCACCTTACAAAAAGCCTCAGATCTGAAAGGCTTCCCCCAGGCAAAATTTCTCAGTACTTTGTGTTGTCAGACTCACAGGCATAGGGTTCAGTGAATTTGGGGGCTGGGTTTTTTGTTTGTTTGTTTTTTGGGTTTCTTTGGGGGGTGGGCTTGTGGGGTTTTTGTTAGGGGGGTTTTTTTTGTTTGTTTGTTTGTTTTGTTGAGTTTTTTGTTTGTTTTGTTTCTTTTTTTTTGTGTTAGTGGTTTTTGGTTGGTTGGTCGGTTTTTGGTTTATTCTGGGGGGCGGAGTTGTGCTTTTTTGTTGTTGTTGGCTGTTTTGGGGTTCCTTTCCCAACCAGCGATGCTATGGAATTAATCCAAACCAGCCTACTTGTGGAAATAAATTGTGTTCTCTCCAAAGACTAATTTAGTGATACAAAGCACATATGCATGTGTACCTTACCCCACCCAGACACACCTGCACAATTACACACACACGCACACATTTACATGAGTAGATTAACTGCATCTAAAAATTAATTACTTATCTGTATGCACACGTGTTATTAAGATTTATAAAGGCTATGCATAGATTTAGTTACAGGTTCTCCTTAGTTTTCTAAAAATTTGAATCCAAGTATGGTCCTGATGCTTTTCATCCCTCTGCTCTTTATCTACACACCATCAGCATGTGATGTTCATTTGTATACGGTATAGACAGGTGTCAGGGGAAGATGTATACTGACACATCAATCTATGTATCTGTATATGACCATCATGCATTATTTATAAAATGAGTTTATTGCATATACAAACAATAATTATTCTAAACATGCAATTATATATCCATATTTGTATGTCTATATAGATTTTTTTGTCCTTAATGGAAAACTTGAACTGCAAGCAGCCATGTCAGAACTCAGATGGTTAACATTCACTTCTTGCTGTTTTATTGCATATTACTGTGCGCTCCTGAGCAGCAGGAGCAGATTCAGGCAATTACAATCAAGTCAGGGCACACGCCGTGGCTGAGCAACACGATCATGATGAGGATACTGATGAGGCACTTATCGAAAACCCCACATCATCCACACTCATCAGCCACAACATGTCACCCCAAATGAGGCATCAGCTGCCTTCAAATGGCTCATTGCACACTGTTTACAGCTTTCTTTGGACCCACTTTTGATTTTGCGGTCAGGACTTAGTTCAAACAGCAGCTGACTGGCACCGGCAAGCCTCGGGCTTCAGCAGAGCTGACTTCCCAGGAGTCGGGAGTGTTTTGACACGGGGCCTGACCAACGGAGAGGAAAGGTCCCAGTTCAACCCCCCCAAACATCAGTCCCTCTGAGAGTGGGAGGATGAGTTATTTCAGAAGAGTTTGAAATCAGAAGAGGAGGGGCAGCGCAATAGAGGGGGAAAGCAAGCAAACAAACAGCCCCGCAGCACTTTCTGGTATTTTTTATTTCCTGCCTCCACCTTAACAAGCAGCCGGCAAAGAGGGATCTGGCAGAAACACGTTGGACCGGATCCCTGTCGTTTCTGGGACCCCTTGAATCACTTTGATGGTGTGAAAGGGTCTTTAAAGTAGGAGCACAAGTCATGGGTTCTGTATTCAGAACTGTGTGGGACTTTATCTAAACTGGTCAGAAAACTTTTCCTGAGCTGCAAACTCCCCATTACTTACTTGGATTCAGGGAGACCTTTCTTTCTTATTTAGTTATTTCTCCATAAAGCAAGCAAACAAGAGTGAGCAAGTAAGGATGAGAACACATGAATGATTCCTTGGGATCAGCCCCCTGCTTGAGTGAGGGTCAGGGATGAGCCAAAAGGGAGCAACTGAAAACCAGAGAGACAGAAAGAGACTCCCTCCAGCCAGCTGATGGGCACTCAAAAGAGGGATTTAGAGACTTACTGGGATAGTAAAGACCATGTCCAGACCCTTGCCTAAATCAAGTGGAATGAGAGCTCTGATTGGTTACTGCCACAGAGCATCACCCTGGGCTGAACTGGAGCGGAGATGCTTTCTCCTGCCACCACTGCATGGAAACAGATATTTCCGCAGCACGGATTAGAACTAATTTGTTTTGACAAATAGAGATTTTTCTGCTGAGAAAGTGCTGTGTCATGGAGTCCCTGACACTCTGCCAAAGAGAGGTGAAACGACCTCAGGCTGAATAGAAATCCAGTCCTTGAACTTAAGACGTTAGCTGATGAAAACATGTACTAATCAATTATTGTCAGCTCATATCAGTTTATGTGAGAGACTGGGGAAAAAAAGCAGCTATTTTACTTTATCCCTCTTTCTTTTATATCCCACGGTAGCTCATGAAATTATTTTGTTCATTAAAGGCAAAGATCAAAATCCCCAGACATTTGGCTTCTATACCAATTAAAAATCTTATTTTACAAATAGACATGCTTATGAACTGAAAGTTGATTCACCTTATCTTCCAGGGCCATCTTAGGACTGTAAAGCAAATAAACTCTCTTCTGAGTTTTCAATTGGGGTGTAGGATTTGATATATACATATATGTAGTTACCTTAAAGGTTGCAGTGCAGTCTGCCTCAATAGTTCTCAAATTCTACAAGGCAGCACATTCCCTCTGGATATCAGATTGTAGCAGCATATTGCATCATGAAAATATTTGAAGCAAAAATAGAGGATCCATAAAGGTTTTCCTGCATTTATACATACCTTTGAGGGCTTTTTTTGTTTGCTGCTTTCATTTCTACTCTGTGTTGCCCAATGCTTTTTCTCTTAGGGAGAGATCCTTTCTGCTGCTTACAGAGCTTTTATTTACTGCTAAATAGAGGGAAAATATTTTCTAAAAAGCCAAAATAGATGGTCCCAGGAGGGAGAGAAAATAATCTCTACCATCCGTTTATCAGCCTTATTTATTGAGACTTTTATTTTCCTCCCGGTGTTAGCAAATGTCCTACACAAGTCCTAAACCCACTAATATCCTCAGAATAGCTTTAACTTATTGTTAGGACTCCTCTCATGCTATCTTCTCTGTGGTGCTCAGCAATATGAGCAGGAGGAGGAGGAGGTAAGAGTGTGCATGCGTTAGGATGTCACAGCATAAAATCCCTGAAAACTGCTTGACCGAAATAAAATTGAGCTGCTCGGCACAGCGCTGCAAAGACACGAAACTCTGTGTGAATGATGCTAGATAAGAACTGAAGCACCGGTGGTAAAGCATCCTAATTACAAACCTGCGGTGCAGGCGGAATAATGGACAGAGTGGCAGCTCTTGTAGCTGTGTAAAAAGGAGTGGAAGTTTGCATTTTGGTGGCTGTATCTTGAATTGAAAGGGGCGGGGGAGGGGGGGGGAAGGTGAAAGAGAGAGTAAGAGACTCTGTGTGTGTGTGTGTGTGTGTGTGTGTGTGTGTGTGTGTGTGTGTGTGTGTGTAAAGAACTGGTTTTGGGTCATCATCTTACGCTCTTTGTGATGCACATTCTAATTTAGGCAAAAGGGATGCATCTTTCAAATGCAGATCATGTTTGCATTAGAAGAGCAATGAGAACACTTGTCACTTTCAGAACATTTATGTGCTAGAAGTACTGTTAGCAGAAGAGCAGTTTAGATAAATTCAAGACTTTTTTTTGCTGATCACAAACATTAAGCTTCACACCTGAAACCCTCAACCCCCTGCTGTGCTCTAATCCTAGCACCATTCACCCTTAGAGACTCAAAGTGCTGTGCCACTGCTCTCAAACATTTGATTGCCCTTACTTTGAATGCCACCACCTGCAAAAATGCCTTTTTATTCCCTTTGAGCCTCTTGAGAAGGAAGTAAAAATGATAATTCATGACAAACATTAATTAATTGTTTACAAGATGATCTTTTCTTTTTCTAACTTCTGTTCAGCAGACATGTTGAGCTGCAAGACTCCACGCCTGATGCCAGAGCTTGTCAAGAGGTCTGCATTGTTGTTTATCACTCAGGCATAGGATAGACTGCAGGTCATTGTTTCTGCAGTTCAAGTAGGACTGTCTAGCTCTTGTTTGAAGAATGGAAGTGCCATGCATGAGTTACCCAGCATAAAAGAACTACCGGTTCTAAGAAGGAACGGGGATTTAGCTTCTACTGCAGAGTAAATAAACATTTTTCACCATCTCTCGCTCCATGTGATTTTGGAAAGGTCAAGAGGTGCCATTACAGTATTTTAAAAGCTTCAAATTATGTTTAAATAACGTATCACTAAACTCAGGGAAACCTTATCAGAATTTAGGAACCCATTGTCGTACTTTTAGTTCTTGAATTCACCATCAGAGGAAGACGTCTTTTGAAAGGAATGTGCTGTTGTTAGGAAGGCTGAGATTTCTCAAGGCTTAGACATAGCTTCTCCTTCAAGCTAAAGCATAAACCCTTCCCCCCAGCAAAGATTTAACTGAGCCCTGAAATTCAAGAATTAGTTTGATCAAAGATGTTACAGTTGCAATAACTGACATGAGTATCCCAATGACAGACTAAAAGAAAAAATACAGTCACTTAAAGTAATTTAAAACAATGCCACCAAAATATTGAAATCTGGGCAGCAAAATTTATCTCACAGAATTATACTTATGCTGCTAAAGGTGAGCAAACAGGTTTGGAATGGAACGAAGCTGCCACAGCTTGGCTGAATTCATTATAAGGTGTGGTGACCAGAACCTTTACAGATCAGACCTTTTATTTACTCTTTTCTTTTTTTAAAATATATATAAACATATGTTTATTTACACACGAGTAAGCACACATCTCGGAGACGTTGCTCTAATCCTCTTGAAAAGAAAAACAATTCCAAGAACTTTAAACCACACCAAAAGTCTGGCAAAAAAAGGTAAAGAGAGTGAAAGGTCTTACTTGTAGGAAGTGTACAGTAATATAGCTTCTCGCTGAACTCTGGTTTCCACATTCCAAATTAGGAGCCCTTAGATCACGGCTGCAAGGCTAAAAATCAATGATATTTTCTGAGTCAATACTAAGGGTTGCACTTAACAGACGTGGAGACTAATAAGGTATGCAGAAGGAGTAAAAGCAGTGCACAAAAAATTCAGGCCTTCGTCTTGGCGACGATCCAGCACAATGATGTTTCAACCAGATTTGAAAAAAAAAAAAATCAATAACATCTGTGGTATAATGGTTAATTAAAGAAGCTCTTCAGCAAAGCTCAAGATGAGAGGCTCGGCCTGAAATTCAGACAGCTGAAGCTTGATTATCAGGAAAGAATGCTTTTTTAGCTATGAGTGGATAGGCCAAAAGCTGCAATGTGTGGAAATGGGGGAAAAAATTGCTTTTATTTTAACTTTCTTTAAGTAATCAATACATGGTTTTCACCTGCATTAGTAGTTGTTCAGAGCAAAAGCTTCTTTCTATACATCTATATAAATATAATCCATTCCCTTTGGAATCTATAGATTTGAAAATCCCAGCAAAGACAAGCAGATTGGCTGCCTGATCCTAATTCACAAATTCCCCACTTTCCCTCCCGAGCCCCAGTGCTTGTGGCTGTGCCTTATGTACAAAATCTATCTTATGGCAGATCCCTTCAGCTACATTATCTTTTGATTTAGTTTAATTTTAAAGGCCTGGGCCTTTTAAAGATCAGTCCTGAAAGAATATAATCAAAGACTGAATATTAAAGCATGAAATCTGCAGTTACCAGATAACACTGCTGTCAACTTCTGTGTCTTTCTATTCTCCTCTTTTTTTGTCATCTCTGTCTAAAATGTATATGCACAGATTTACAGCCAGAAGGGACTATCTTAATCCATGCCGTGTGTGATACTGGACAGAGGTTTCCAGCTGGTAATTCCTGTGGATTGTCTTCGAGAATCTCTTGTTTAGAGATTTCACATTACAGAAAATCTACTCTATCTCTTGGCAAATTATTCTGGAAGTTAATTAGTGTTAACATAAACCCACCTTTTTTTTTAGCCTGAATATTTCCTAGCTACTTGTGTCTTGGTCTGCAAAGTTCAAGAGCCTTGGGCTATCAGAAATCATTTCTCTCTGGAGATTACAGATCATAGTCATGCCTGGTCTTCATCTTCTTCTGGTAAACTGGAAAAGATTGTACCTCTTTGCACTCTTACAGTAGACAGACTTTCTTAACGTAGACAGATTTCACAGATTTTTTTCTTATAACTCCTTTCAACTTCAGGCTCTTTTTCAAGGGCAAATAGACAAAACCCCCCTCCTCTTTCAGTAGCAGTGTCACTAATGCTTAACATCAGGGCTCCGCCTTCTACTTAGTTTTTCCCCACTGATCCATCCAAAAACTTCCCAGCTGCGAACTCCCTCACTAAGAGCTCAATTATTTTAGCTCCAATTATATCAACCCTTTTCTGCAAAACGCATGTCCCTTCCTTAAAAACAAGAGCAACATTCCTTCTTCCACAGGGTGAAAATAACTTGCATTCGACCATGTTATAACAAAACCTGTTAGAGCACAGCCCTGCAAATATGACAACTCTTCCATTCTGCAATGCTAAGCAAAACATCTCCCACATATTGCAACTATTAGGTACATAATTTTCTATTTTTCAGGAACAGGTTTCCGAAATGTGGTTCAAACAGCTGGCAAAAAATTTTTAACTTATCCAACAGATGAAATTTCAGGCAGAAAAATTTTGTTGGGCAAAAATTATTTATTTAAATAATTTAAACATTCAATTCAAATTTTTATGTTAAACTAATGTGGTGTCTATTTATGTACTGCTTCTTAAAATGCAGATAAAATTAACTATCACAACCTGTTCCAAAATGTTTTAAAAAGTTATTTCAACACCAGCACAGTGTTTCCTTTCTTTTTGCTGGGTGCAGTCTCTTGAGAGCATTACTTTCTCCAGTGTTTACAAATCTAAGGGAAGCAACATTGCTCACTAAAAAAGATTATCATAAATGAGTTTAATTCATAATGATGAAAAATCTAAGAAGGCAGGTCTTTCTTATTGAATATGAAGGTACAATGTAAGAGTGGAAATAAAATCAGTAGTTCTGATAACTCAGAATTTTCAGGGCAGGGCTTCCCGAAACAACCAGGATCAATTTACTTACACATCCATTTAAATCAATGTTAGCTTTATGGCTGTTTTCAAAGGGAGAAGACCGAAGTCAAGAGAGAGTGCAAAGTAAAATCCTGCCCCCTCAAACTTTCTGTCAGAATTCTTCAGATTCCTCTGGAGTTCAAGTGGAATTTTCCTCAGCAAACAGCATACCCAGTGCAATGATCTTTTATGTCATCAGCACTGAAGAAATTAAAACATCAGCAAGTACATATTTGGAAATAAAACTGCATTTACAGTCATGACCAAAGGAAACAAACATCATAAAAAAATGACTGCAACTGGTTTACTCCATGTAAGATGATGTCCATCGGTGCATTTGGTTGTACGTGCCAAAATTATTTTAGCATGCAAATTTTTCCTCAATTAAGTTTTATTTGATATTTCTATATGACAGGCAAAACCCACATAACTGTATTTTCTTTTTGGGCAAGAAGTTCCCCATCCCCTCAAGACATACTGAAAAGCATCACATTAACTGTTCTCTGCCGTGATTGCGAGCTCCTGCAGGCACTGGACCAATTCCAATTGCCCCGTCTCACACAAGGTGAGAAGAGCACTGGCGAAGCCTCCTTGTTCTCCTACAGCCTCCAAAAGAGCCAAACACTCCATTAATAAAATAGTTCTGCCTTGTAGACCTCCTCACAAGAATTGACAGCTCTCCAATCTCCAGCAGCCCCCAGTGAGATCCCTTGCAAGGGTCATCTGAGCAGGCAGTCTGCCAAGAGATGACACACTGAAATGGTGTCATTTTTAAACCCAGCTTTAATAATAATGATCTGGCATTCAGCTAGGTCCATCAGCCCTGCTTCCCACAGTTCCATTTAGGTAATCAAGTAGCTCATTATTATTTGGCATGTGTCGTGCATACTCATTGTTCCAGGCAGAATTCCTCCCAAAAAGGAGCAGGGCCCTCAGCCAGATGAATGGTGGCTGTTAGGGCTGCAAGAGCAGGCAGTGGGCCCAGCACTGGGCTAAGGACTTGAGGCAGTCACGCTGGCATTGGTTTTGCCAATAGCGCTCTCAGGATCATGTAGAAGGCCCAGGAGCCAGAAATCCAGCTGAGAAACTGAGCTGGTTCCATGAACATGAAGATGGCAGGGCATCCACGCTGCCTGAAGTGTGTCAATAGACAAACTTGAACTCCCCTGACCTTTGTGGGCTCTCCAACAGGACCTCAACACCAAATTGCCTTTCCCCTCCTTTCTCTCAGAAGGTGTCAGCGGACTGTGACCACGTAATTGGTCTACTGAGCACACAGAAAGTGTCATCTCTCTGGCACCTCGTAGGAGCCTCTGTGAATCTGAGTCCCATAAATGACTTTCCTATGGTTTGACATCTCTGTCTGGCCCAAAACTTTATCAAAGGCAGTCTTTGTAAATCTTGGCCCATATAATCAGAATATTTTTCCATTTTCACTAAAACTTGTTCCCTCATGAAGGTTTCCAAAATCCACTGGGCATACAGACACCAGGGGTAGGATGTGCAAAACCTTGGACACGAGATCTGTGTCTAAATTACTGTGTCTGTCCTGCTGGTCCAAGCACAGGACTGATATGATTTGGATCTGGTCACGGCACCAGGTTAAATACATGCAGACCTTGCATGGCATTGCTTCCACATCGAGCTTGAGCAAACAGACTGTAACCATGCTTAAAATCATCTGCCATGCCCAGGAGTACAGAAGAAAGCTGAACTGCATCTAAACCATAATTTCTGTAGTTCCTTCAGACCACTGAAGACCAAACAGGAGCTTGCAGAACATTCTTGCATCCTAGGAACCTTAAAAAGACCGATGATATTTTTAACACATCTGGGTAAGATACTGACATAAGGAAAGCCGCTTAAGTGCAGGCTTTAATGAATCTAGTAACAAGATTTCTAGTAACTTGCTTAATTTGGGGGTTTTTTCATCCCTGTCTCTCCTAGAAGGTTGGTTTTTAATGTGAAGTGGCAATCTTTGAAACATGGGAAACATACATACACAGAAAACAAGCAGACCACCAGCGTAACTCCCGTTCCTTAGCCCACAAGAGAGATACCAAAGGTATTTTTGAGTTGTTGCAGAACTGGGGCAGTGATGTAGAAATGTGAAGCCCCATATTTAATGCCTAACTCCTCTGAGACCAGAGAGTAACTACAAATGTGCATTGCAGTGGTTGGCCCAGCCTCAGGCAGAGACTGTTCTCCTCTGCTTGCTTTGGTCTGAGCAGGGGCACGCTTGTGTTTTCTCTTCCTTCTTTAAGCTGAAGATGCCATGATAGATCTTTGTATCAAAAGAGGAAACAACTGGCATGGGATGATCGTGAAATTCCAATGTGTTATTGGCTTGAAGTTTTTCTCCTGTACACTAAGGGCAGGTGTGCCAAAGGAACACTTCTGATTGCAATTAACAAAAGAGACAAATTTCAATTATACTCTGCAGTTCAGCCTCTGAAGTCTAACCAGCAAAACATGATTCAGTGTGAGATACTCCCACACTGTTTCAAACATGCACACATTGATATGAACACACTTCTGCAAAGTCTGAAGCAACAGAGCAGCTGACAAAATCAAGGATTAACGGACAAACTGCATTCCAAAAGAGCTCTTGCTCAACAGCCTCTCTTTAAAAGTACCAAGAGCCACATGCCACACTGATAAAAGATACCTATTTCTTCCTGTTGTTTTCTTACCTCTGTTTTGAATTCTGCAAGTTTTCATGCTTCGGTGTTTTGAGAACACTGTATAGACTGCAGTGCAAACAAGGACAGGTAAAAGCTGATAGAGGTGATAGAGTTTAAATGAAGTCTATCTGAGTCAGAAGAGCAGTCAAGTAATGGATCTCTTTATACAAATTAATCCAAAAGGCAGAAGTTGCAGTTTAGAGAATGTCTGATTCATCTATGCACCCATTCATATATCCAGATTGATGATGTCACCCACCCCCCACCACCACAGAAGCAACACAGCAAGAGGCAGACCTCTGGTGTCTTTGCAGAAATTCACTCTCTCGACTTCTGGGAGTTACTCTGGGTTTACAATTAAATAAATGAGCAGGATCTAGCCCATGAAACCATAAATTCAGCTGCTATCAGGCAGTCTTAGAATTCACTATTAATATCAGCACTGAGAGCTATTCTGATTACAATTGCAAAAGAATATTTTATATCCACATTTACTGTCTTATTCAAATACAGGAAATGAGTCAATCTCCAACGAACAGAAAAACCAGTCAGAAGAATTGAAGAGTCATATTATTCAGCGTCCAGCTTTGAAGTGAAGGAAAGGAAAACCGATTCCTGCAAATAGTCTGCAAGTGGAATTGTTAACATATTGCCAAAGGTCATACCCACAGACTCTCTCGATACAGTGGTTTCAGTTGTTCTCTTCAAAGCGCACACAGTCGTGGATATCTTACTCCATAAATCCCAAATGAGAGCTGAACTACTGAACAAAAAATGTCTATCAAAGTCTCCCTGAAGTGATTCACCATGAAATAATTTGGATGAAGAAAAGTGAAACTGATACCTGCAGTTTGTGTTTTTAGGTATTTCTGTCCAATGCCAGCTATAGTTCTCCTAAATTTGGGATTTTTGAGCACTAGTATGTTTAGTATCATTCCCACTTAAAGATGCATTTTCTGTAATAAAGAGCTAGACCAAATACACTTGTTCCTCACTATAAACAAAGCGTTAAAAATAGAAACCAAATCACTTGTCCTTCCTTGGTGTCAAGGCTTGAGCTGGCTTTTCTCTTAGAGCTCAGACTCTCTTTTCCTTTAATGGAGTATTACAGACAGCGCTCAAACAAAGAGGCACCAGCTAGTTCTACTTTTGTCCCTTATTTTTCATTGAAAGCATGTGCCTTCTGAAGCTTTTAAGAAGTTTAGTTCTGCATATCTACATTATGCACTAGCTTTCATGAATATGGGAATGAAGTCATGGAGGTAAAAACAAATTAAGGACAGGCTGTACAAGACTGTCCAGGACTTTGGATATGGATGTGGGGGCTTGATCTGCTACATGCTTGTAGTGCCCTCCACAGCAGAGTTTAAACTACCTGAGATGTTTTTATAGAACAGCCACGGCGCTAAAAGGAAGGAATGCATGAGCCAGGAAATGACAAAGAAAGTCTGAGGCACCATCAGGAAATAACATTAGTGAGATTCTAGCTGAGAAGCCAGGAATTGTGAAGAGGAGCTCTTCCTCTGGGTTTGCATTCAGAAATTGCCAAGTTGCTTTACCTGATCATTTGCCATTTTGTTTTCTTACAATGACAGCCCTGGAGATATCCCAGAGAGTCAAGTACTTTGCCTGTCCTCTGAAAGAGCAGTGTTCTTGCTCACTGGACTTAGAAAGCTGTGCTGCCATCTCCTCTCCAGCCAGGCACAGGAAGGCTGCTCCATGAGTGAGCGTGATGGTGCAGCAGAGCCCGAGGTCTGAAGGGCAGGCACGAAAATGTGAGCTTCCCATTGGAAAGAGGGGACAAGACTCAGAGGGTCATCTTTACTAGAGAGAATTCAAGTTATAGATATTCCATAACGCATAGGAACATTATTTCTAACATATAATTTCATATATTTTAAAGCACGGTCATAGGGTATTTTGAGGAACTTCAGAAATCCTTTGAAAAAGAAAAAGTGTAAATTACAAACTTGGATAAGTCCTCCTAAACATCAGTGTTGACGTTATAGTGAGGTGTGTCTGGGTCCCTTCTGTAGCTCTCACAAATATTTTACATTTAACAGGAGGAATACTTAAAAATAACTGAGAAAACAAATGAATAGAAATCATCAACAATGTGTATTGAACAACCCCCGTAGGTAAATTTAAAATCATTTAGTATGTTAATTGTTTTCAAATGACATCTCAAACTCCAATTATTGAAGTCTGCTTTGTCTCAACAAACCCAGGTTACCAAGGTCATGTTATCTACAGAGCTCTTCTGGTGCCTGAACTCATTGTATGGTGGGTGAGACATATATCTCCCTTCCTCATTTTTTTTTCTTTCCATTTTCTTGTTCAGGCTCTGGGTATTTTTAACCTAATGGACAATAAAAGCTTTCCTGGTCCATGGGCAGAGAGAAGCCCAAACAAGCTTAGGAGAGTTACAGCTCTTCAGCAGAAATAGGATCATGATTCACCGGGAGAGGGGAAAGGGACAGAGGGCACAGCACAGACTGGAGCAGCAAGCATGTACATCCTGCTTACCCTCTGGAACCACAGGGCACACGGTGGCTGTGGGGTGGAGATGGGGGGAAACCTGTGCTTTACCCCTTCAAAGCAGTGATACTGCAAAAGGCCTGAGACTCAAGTGCCTTCCTCTGGGGGCTGGGTGGGAACTTCGCAGTTCTGTCTCCAGAAGCCTCAGGTTAGCCCACACAGAGACACTCAGGAAAGCTGAATCAACTGAAGAGAAAGATTTAAAGAAAATGCATTCACAGGTACATTAAACCCTTCTCTGCTCTTGTCTATTTTAGTAGTAAAGAAGTATTTTCTGTTTGTTTTCCCTTAAACTTAGATTGTCCAATAAAAGATATTGCTTCTTCCTTAAAACCTTCCCTGCCTTCTTCACTTCAGCCCTAAAACTCCTTTGTTTATTAATAAATTAGCTCTAGTGTACCTGTATCAAGGCAATGACACAAAATTCACTTTATAACAAAATAGGAATATACCATTACCCTAATAGGCAAGAATTTTGAATTGTATATCTGTTTGTCTAAATTAAACCCTAGCTTGTAAGAGAATTTAATAGCACATTGATTAGCTATTGCATAAAGCTGAACCCACAAACTGTCTGTGTTGCAGCTGAATTAAGACAAACGTGACCTGACACACAGGGTGTTGTGTCAGTGCTCTCTGGTTCTGGAGGAGGGGATTGCTTTCACACAGCAGCCCATCTTTCTGTGTGTGTGTGAGGGATCCTCAGTGCAGCATGTGTTCACCCACACAGCTGGAGGGGTTCAGATCTTTTGCAGCAAACAACCGATGTGTTGCACACGTGGTCTCAGCACAGCGTGGCTCCCTGAGTTTCCTACCTTTCATCTGTTTATGTCACTGCCCTATTGTCAAAGCCTTTTTTGTCTGTTGATTTTTAGTTTATGTGGGGAGGTGAAGGAAATGGATGTCTTGTTTATTACCATTTTTGAGTCTTTGTTTAAGCATGTCCTCTAAAGTTATGGCCTGTCTTTGAAGGTAAATTATATCTTTTCCAATTTTAATTAACAGTTCATGAGTGGATAAGCTAAATAGCCATTTAGAACTATGGAAATGTAATTGCTCCACCATCTGGTCAGCTGTAATATTTTATGATGACTATATGAAGAAACAATATTGTACTTTTACTACCATTGTAAACCACCATGATGCTTTCAGAGCACAGTTGTGCTGATCTGGATCCTGCCCCAAGGCCATCCTTGAATTAGAAGACCAGCTTCCTGGATGTCATGGCTGATGGCCAGGTAAAGTATTATTTATACTTCCCTTAACTTATTTTGAAGTTAATGCTTACAGATGCTTTGGTCAACTTTGACCTTTGTTAAATTAGCAGGACCACTGAACAAGCTATATGACATTTTAATTTTTTCATATGCAATTCTGACTTCTTCTGCAGTTATGCAGAGTGAAGGCAAAGGAGTTACCATTCCAAGACCAATGCGATACTCTTTGTATTTACTCTGCTACTTCAAAGGGAAGAAAGAAAAATGTCATTACCATAACAATGCAGAATTCATGTATCACAACTATAATAGAACTCTATTAACTTGCTGGCTACTGAGTCTTGCCAATTTAAATGTAGCAACACAGTTTTGCTGCAAATGTCTGGTCACAGAGGCCATTTCTAAGATGCTATTGTGGAAAGGATCTACGGCACTGGAAATATATTTTTTATTTCTAAAAGGAAGGACAATGTTGAGAAAAACAGGAAAATTATCTGCAGAAATTGACTTTTTTCTTTTAAGTTGATGACTGGAAAATATGTAGATCTTAATAATAAGAATACAAATCTCAGACACAGCTTTGGCAGATTTAAAACTTTGATGAGGTCTTAGATAAGGACAAATAGCGAAGGTGTGCCATAAGCAGAAACGGATACGTTCTGTGAAAGTCCATAGGAATTTTACCACTGACTTGAAGCATTCCAGATTTCGTCCTTAAATGAAGTCATTTCATCCTTCATCTTTCATCCTGAAATACCTTAACAATATTTAACAATTTGAACCCAGGTCGTTTTAGGGAAGTGCAGTGAAGCACATTAACTAGACCACTAGACACAGTAACAGAAACAACAGAGGACTCATATCTGTGAACAAACTGCTGATGAGACATGGATGTGAACTAGCCAAGCTGTCAAATAATTCATTCACATAGTCAAGATATTGCACTCTGCAACGTCATTAAATTTTACATAGTGAGAAGTAAAGAAACTATCCAACCCGGAGTCTGGTGGAATGAACTCCCTTGTGAACTTTTGGTCAAGGTTTGCTTACAAGCACAGAGAGGATTTTGCTTGTGATTTGCATCTGGAATACAGGACTCATTCTCCTGCCCATCTGAGGAAAGAATCAGCACTTTCAGAACATTTAATTTTTTGTCAGCACTAACAGAAATATCAGATTGTACTAAAGTGTTATGGAACTGCACCCGGAGCCTCCCGTGAAACATGATCCTGTGCAAACAGCTGGAAGTGATGCAGAACAAGAGGCCCGTGGTTAATCTAGGCCCCTAATGGCCATGTCTGTGTTAGCATTTGGGTTTGGAGGAGCCCTGAGGTTTTGAAGCCAGTCATCCCCACTTACCGTGTGTTGGTTCAGACAATAGGACGATTTTGGTGCACTGGCCAGATTCCCTCCATGGCTACTCAGAGCTCCCTGACGCTGCGAGGGTTTGGGTTTGTCGCCCCCCATTTCAGACTTTTTTCAGGATCTTTTTCCTTTCATGAGCAGTGCAGTCCTATGCCACAGCTGGGATCAGTTCCAGGGCTGTGCACTAGAGGGCAATTACAGTCATATATTCGCGCCGCTTCATTACAATAATACTCTTGCAGTAATGCAGAATATGCTGATGCAGATATCCTCAATTACCTGCAGGATCCTGATGACTACAAATCATTCTCTGCAGGCCAGCAAATGGTACTTTTTAGCTGTCTCCATTGCATAAGATAGCTTTGCATTTTGAAAATTACCTGAATATCTTATTTTTATTCACCTAGGAGATGAGTCTCCTTAAATAATCCCATTTTCCACTGATATCTATTTAGATATTACTTCTTTATCTATCTTTTTAAACTTCAATTTAAGAATGCAACACCAGTGACTATACGTCTCTATAGCCAGATATTGGAAAACAATTCAGAGTTAAAATTGCTGGTTTGTTACATGAGATTTTATTTAAGGTTTTATACATTTTGGAGAGAATTATTCCCAGTTCTGCACTGAGTAAAGAGATAAATTCTGTAAGAGCCTGATTTTAAACCATTGCTCTCAATGCATTTTGAGATTTAATTCAATGAAAACAGGGGAAACTCCAAATGCTGTTTGTTGTTGCCAAGACATTAATCAATTGTTAGATTCTACAAAAAGATGGGGTGGAGGGGTTATTTGTTTTGGTTTGTTTGTTTTATTCCTTCAGACAACGTAGTGCTTAGAAGGAGTTTGTATGTCACCTGCTTTGTGGTGACACTGTGACTCACTCCTTCCTAGCGTTATGAGCCACAGCAGCTTGCAGGCAGCTGTGATGGAAGTATCTTTAATGTCTGCCAGGAGAACACCTGCCTGTGAGAGGGAAGCAAAAGGGGCTGACACAAAACTTGGTGAGACCTCGATGAAAAGTCTGTCTGAGAACAACTCTTCATGTGAATTACTAGAGGCTGAGGTAAATGACAGCTGCTGGAGCTGAAGGAGGAGGCAATTGCTAATGGCAGAATAAGGGCAATAATACAGTTTTCCAGGATTTGGTCAAGCAGAAGTCATGTGAGCTTTTAGTGAGGCAGTGAGGACTGAAGACAGATTAGAAGATCTTGGATGAACCAAGAGGGAAGAAAGCAGTTTCTGCTCTGCTATGATTCAAGTAAAGCACTATAATGTCTAAAACAACCAAGATCTCTTCCAGAATCACTGGACCCATTTAAAAAAAAAAAAAAAAAAAACAAAAAAAACATCAAATTTACAAAAGTGGCCATCACATATATACACACTTCACTAGAATTAGAACTAGAACAGAAATAACTGCTGGCCAAAATCCTTATCTCACATACTTCTGACCTGAAGATGTGAGCTAGGCTGTTCCTTACTCGAGGCCCAGCCTCCTTGCTCAGCTTCTCCTACCAGAAAAACTCACCAGGCCTGGAGACTCGCACCATGGTCCTGGGGACCACAGCACCACCCTTGTGACTTGAGCTGGTCCTTTTAACGGTGCAATATTTACTTGGGACTGCTGAGAGAAGTCCCAGCACTGTGCTCTGCTCTAGCTTTTAACTTCCCCACAGCTCAAAGCTCACCTCTAAAGACGCCCCCTCAGCAGCCCACTCCTCTGTTCAGAGCAGGTGTCAGGGGAACCATTCCTGCTGCTGTCTTTTCAAGGAATTGTGCAACTTGCTGCCTCTAGTCCTCCAAGGAGCAACTGTTTCTGTTGGTACTATTCTGTTTGAGCTGAAAACCATCCATCTTTTTCCTTTATATTTAGAGGAAAAAAAAAAAAAAAAGACTGTATAAAGTTTCCAGCCTGCTATTCTTACTGTTGCATGTCAACCACTTCTCAGATTCAGGGCTGAGTTGCTTGCCAGCTTTCCTAGTGCTACTTAAGACTATTGTCTTGTCTTTTCTCCAGAAAGTATAACCTTATTTATGGGCACATTAGTTACAGGAGGCTCAAAGGAAAGACAACTGAGGGCCTTGAACAAGGAAGAAGACGATGGGATACCAGGACAGGATGAGGAGAAAATGTAAGAACGGCACACACTTTAAAAAACCCAAACAACCAAACACTGGAAATGCAATGCAATATTCAACCAAATATCAGTGGATGAACACAGACTTATACTGTGCTCCAGATGTCTGCAAATACCCCTGGCAGCTGCAGTTTGGTGAGTTCTCCTTGCATTTTCTCCTAATAATGGAAATGGCATGGGACGGTACAAAAGAAGAAAATCCTCCCTGGATCATTCTGCTTCTGTGGGGGACAGAGAACAGAGGGGAGCAGGGTGGGGAGAAGAAAGGCCTTTGTTGTTTTCCAAATAGCTCTGGGTGCAGACTCTTGCTAAAAGTGTACTAGTGCATAAAAATAACCTTGAACAACTCGAGGTGAAGGGGAATACATTAATTCCTAAAGATTATTAGAGTAATATTAATTATGGATGGGAAAGTCAAACATGATAAGCCCAAAAATGCAACTCAGGTCAGAATATGGCTACTATATGGAAAGAATAAACACAAGAAGCAGGAAGGAAAAATTCAAGTGAAAGAATAAATATACTGTGTCAACATTACCATTTGTTTCACTAACACACCTATCAACCTTTTATTTCTAACTTGAACCAAATGTTTCTTCTTAAGTTCACAAAAGTTCTCAGCTATCATGGTTTCTAAATACCAGGGAAAGAGAAATGAAAAAGAAGTGAGATGTTTGAACCCCACAGCAATTTAAAGATTACATTCTGCTAAAAAACCCCGCTTTGTTAAAAATGCTCAGTTAAAATCAAGCGTGATGAAGAAGTACATTTTGAAAACCTCTTATTTACAATATATTAAAGAGAAAGAAAATATTTTCATGATCTTCAAGCAATGGGAAGACCAAAGCCAGGGTTTTACCCAGTATGTTTTTCCAAAGGAAGTGGAAACTATCTATCAAAATGTCTGTTCTCAAGAAGAAAGAGCAGAGAATGAGGTTAAAAATAATATCTGTATAGTCCCCAAACTAAATTAATATTTTACCTTAGGTTTCACCTAGGATAACTATGTAGAAGCTGGGAACAGCAGCTTGAGTAATGAGGAAAGTATCTGGAAATGTTTAGAATGTAATTTTCTATCTTAGCTGGTAGAAGAATTCAAAGAGCTCAGTGTGTTCGAGGAAGGTACACCAGATAACCCTCTTCCCAGACTAATGAAAGGACTGACATATGAATTTTTGAGCCCTACAGAAAGGAGTTAAAATAAAAATCTATCAAGTCAGAGAGGTATTGTGTGACTGAAAAAGAATAAGTATAACACCTGCATCTAAAACCGAAAAAAAGAAGACCTGGGCTAGAACAGACCAGTTCTAGCCTGACCTCAGTAGCCTGAAAAGGTTTCCAGTTATAAATTATATATCCCCCACACACCTTTTTTTTTTCTTGCTATGGAGCATCCCCTTGGGTTGTGTACATGTGCAAGCAATGAAAGTACTTGTTTACTTGAAGTAAATAGGCAACTCAGGTCCAAAAGACAGCCTTCTGTAATAAATGTCCTCTTTACACCCTTCTGGGGGTATTCCTTCTGCATTCCTTGTTTCTGTCTTTGCCAAGCTCTGACCCCTCTTCCCATATTTGTGTCTTCTACCCAGGACCTCCCCTCCCTCTCCCTCCTCTTTGGCTTACAAAAGCAGTAGATAATGTGTTTTCACATATATTAACTGACATATTACTTATGGGATTGGGTCACCTGGGCACCACTGTTGAAGAACAACATTTTAAAATGTTGACAGATGTCTGACATATGGGTCCTACCCATGAAAAAACAATAATTGGATGTATTAAATTTAAAAACATTTGAAAATACAACTTTATTAAAAATAGGCCATGCCTTCTATCTTTACTAAGAATCTCCTTCTGTATAGAATAAGTGGGTAAAGTAAAAATGCAACTGTATTATTCAAAAAAGCTTTTGGGCTGGCTGCATGTTATTGACAGAATTCCTCCAGAAATACCCTTTCAAGCATTACATGTAATTTTTCCTTCAATGATGTGTGAAATCCAAAGTATCAGTCATGCTCTGCAGAGCTCATAAAGTTAATTTTTGGCATATATGGCACACGGAACCAGCACAGCACACCTGCACAGCCCACTGCCTCCCCACACCCTTCTTCTCTGGGACTGTCAGGGAAACCAGTCCAGACCAGACCAGGGAGTGGTTCCACCCCAAGAGCAGATGTATTACAGTGTTGGCCCCTGACACTGAGCATCAGCATGGCAGCAGCCACCTCTATCAGCTCCTGATTTATCTTTTGCTTTCTCAGGGATTTGCAAAGGGACCATAAGTCTGGTTTGCTCCTTCTGCATGGCTTCGATTCTTCTATTTTTGAGAGCTCTCTTATTCTTCTGATTTGATGTGTCAGCACATATGGTCATATTCTCTTTAAATATTGTTACCACCCAATGCATCTTGGGGACTTCTCTCAGCCACCCATCTCTTGAACAGGCACCTGCCCCTACCTTTACTGTTCTCTTAAAGACTTAGATTTTTAAATTAAATAGGCCACCTTAAGCATACACCAGCCTGTTCAAGTTACCTCAGAGGCCATGCACAGACAGATGGAGGCTTTGCTGTACCATTTCTAGTGGAAAGAAGTCCAACTTCCCTATGATGCATCTTCTTTCTGTGCCTCCCCTAATGGGTGCCTGAGGATATTTAATGGGTTGGAAAGTCTGAAGAAGAGCAAGGAGGCATGATCTTCCATGAAAAGTAGAAAAAATGAAGAAGAAAATAATAAAAACCCTCTAGTGTTTAGCACTCAATAGGCAAGCAGGAGAAGGCCAGGTGCAGAAACACTAGTACAGGTGTAAGGGAAGGGGACAGATCCAAGGTCAACAGGATGCCAAGGCAAGCATGGTATCTTGCTGCACAACCCTGATGATGGCCCCAGCCTTGCTCCAGCATCCATTGGATTAATGTGTCCTCTAGCCCCAGTCCCCAGGCTAGGTAGGGCTGACCTGAATTTGTCTTCAACACAATCTCTATACTCTTAATCTCTGCAATTTCCCCCTTTCTATTTCACTACTAAAGTTTCTGCTAAGATTTACTGCTATCACCCAGATTTATTCTAATCTCTCCAACATCCCACTCAATTTAATCTAAACAGTGTCCAGAAAACAATCTAACCTAATTTACCTCTGTCCTTCTTTGTAGCACTGATATCTACAGGTCCAAGATGAGTATGATGGGTTCTGATGCTTTTATGTTGAGATATGAGCTCATTACTGGTCTGGGAACTTTAGTTCCAAAAAGCCTGAGCTCAGCTGCACTGAAGGCCCTTTTGGTGGTGACGGTAGGTTTTAGATGACTGCACAAAAGAGATGCTCAGCATGACTATCTGAATAAAATGCAGTCATCTCAGAGGGCAAGAAGCAAAGGGGTTTGTACCTGTACAAAAAAAGAAACCCATGGGGTTAAGGATCTCTGTGGAGCTATCTCTAGCTGAGGGCAGAGTTCTGATATGAAGCTGGTGCTCGGAATCTGGTGGGCAAGTGGGAGAGCAGAGTTTAGTGCGAGAGTGGCAGGGTAGGAGAAGTTAATAGCCTAAAATCTCTTGTGCTGCTAAGATAAGGAGATGATGCCAGCATGTGATGACCACTGCACGTAAAGCCCTGCTTGGCTTTGCTGTTAGCTTGTATTCTAACTCCAGCTTGCTGTGCTGTGCATGGCCCATGCCTGGCATGCAGCCATCTCTCTGGTTTATGTGGTGGAGGACCAGTAATAAACACCAATGGCTGTGCCAAGCAAAGATTTGCAGCTGGTAGGAGAACCCCTGGCCTTTGTTTTTGCAATGGCTAAAGGCTCCTTTATACAAGTTCAAAGGGCTTCAAGCAAGGGCAAGGACATTTTTTAATAGTGATTTTTTACATTTTTTTACCTAGTGATTTTAATCATGCAGTAAAATAATTCATAATTCCACATGATATCTTATCTAAAGTTGGCTGCAAGATTTTCCCAGGAGCCATCAAGGGTGTGAAAGGAGGCATGACGGAGTACAGAGGCAGTTTTGGCTACAGCAGTGAGTAGTGTAGAAAGGACTGGCAAAATGACTCAACTCGACAGTGCCATTATCAGATAAAGCACCTAGAAATATTCAGGGGTTTGTGCTCACTGCTGTTTTCAAACTGTTAAAATGCTTCCTGGCTAACCCCCTATACCTCAGCATTTTAAAACAGCAGCTACTCTTCTCCATCCCCATCCCTAAAACATATAAACTGTTCTCAACAGCAGAAATCACAGACTCATTTGTCAGCAATAGCAGCAAAAGTTCTCTTCACCCCTTTCCTATGAAGAAAATACCTGAACTTCTGCCATGTAATTCGGAGCTTACAATAGGAGGCTATTAGCAGAATGCTAAATTTGGGGTATTTCAGAGAAGTGTATCGTTATGTCTGTTGCTTGATTTGTGGCACATGTACAGTTGCAGTACAAGTTTCCCTGGAATTGGAAGAGACATCTGCACAAAATGCCATGATAAATTTTAGAGTGATTACTAATATGCAGAAGGAGTTGGTTTAAAAACAACAAGCCATGACTTCTAATCAATGCTTGACATGTGTCCAGTTTTCTAAAATTGAAGTGAAAGGTGAGGCTGGTTATTCATAACACAATCCAGTCTTATTTATTTGCATCCACACATTTGAAAATCCAAGTTTACATTTTTAAAGCTAAATAAAGTTGCCTTGTGACACTCATATTGTATCTATTACATATTTCACTTCAAAACCTCATCTCTCCTAAAGCCTCTTCAGTGTGCTTGAAGTAGCACAGCAAAAGAAAAGGAATTTTCAGTTTAACTAGAGCACCGACATTCTGTTACACAATTCGATCTTGTCTATTTACCAGCTCTTAAAAAACAGAAGACACTAAACAAAACAAAACAAAAAAATAATGCTGAATGCATCCAGCCAGCAGTGCCATAGGTGTCTGAATGCATCTGTAGCTTCCCTCTCACTCATCAGTGTAATTGTTGTCATCTTATTCCATTTTTTGATTAGGCTGGTCCGCCAAGCTCCCAGCTTTTCCTGGCCAAACGTTCTTCTGCTGGTTGTCATGGTGACTGCATTGTTAGCGGGGAGAAAGGCTCTGTTGTCTGCCATTGTTCTGTTGTGCTTTAGGTAATGCACGAGGCATCACAAGTGAAGTGGATGGACCTTTTTTGCTCGGCATCATTGCCGAGTATTGAAAATCTCACATAAAAAAGGAGCAAATAGGTCCTGACCAAAGAAATAACCAACTTCTTTTTTTTTTTTTTTTT
>WAAE01010145.1:43228-56198 GCA_013400495.1 Nicator chloris
TTTTTTTTTTTTTTTTTGCTTTTTTTTTTTAAAAAAAAAAGAAAGCATGCATTATTATAAAGAGGTAAAACAGCACCGGCGGTTAACTGAATAATTGAAGAAAATGCTATAGAAATCATATTTATTAGAGGAACAATTGCCATGATTTGGATGTTACTATACAAGAGTAACCATTTGGCAATTTGGCTTGAATATAGTTTTTAAATATTCATTTCTGCAGCTTGCAATGTCATTTAACCTCAGATTCCATTTAGCTTAAAACACTATACTCTAAGAGTTGAATCCAATAATTTCATTTTTAAAATTTAATCCAGGAATAGCTACTTTTTAAGTAAGGTACCGCAGTTTATTACATTTTATACCATTGTCGGAGTAGGTAATCACTGATTTTTTTTTTCCCAGAAAATGAGGTTTTACTCCAATTTAAATTAAACTATCTGAAAAAATCATTAAAATAACAGGCACTACTCACAGGTTTTGACACTCATAAAATTTCTTTGGGAGACAGAAAAATTACATTAAAAGCCTGGAGAAAGTTCTTCAAAGAGCCTTATTTAAATGGATTACCAGACAAGATCTTGCCTTTATTCTGTGATTAGTTAACACTTTTTCAACAGCAATTACACATTGAATATTGAAAAACCTAATGCAAATCCCAACTGCCTTAAAACAATCAATAGTATATGGTTTGGGAGTCTGATTTCCAGCCTCTGTTCAAATTCATCTGCTGATCCCGTTAAGGGAAATCAGCAGGGTACCAGCATTTCTCTCCCATCATTCCAGGAGAAAAAACACCTTCCAGCAGAACCTGTCACTGGATGTCACCAAAGATCCAAGAACTTGAAGGAAAAACAGCACTATTTTATCAGAAACACTCAAGAATCTTAAAGAAGGCAAGTGAAAATAAGTATGACAGCCAACCCAGCTTACCTGCAAAGCTGGCAAGGCCAGAACCTGCACTCAAGCAGCTATGGATGTGCTCACTATCTCTAGTGGAGCCATTGGGGTTCACATGCTGTGGTTGTAAGCTGCCCAATATCTCACACAGCTGGAGAGACAAGAAGTTTACAGCTGCTGGCACAAGCACCTTAAAAAGTGCCCAGAGCAGCTTAATTTGGGTTGTAATACATATTGACATACATTTTCCCCCTTCAAGTCTGTAAAGTGAGAGTGACATTTTTTTCTTTTCTTCCTTATTTAGTGAGGTTTTTTCCCTGACAGTTTTTTGAGACCAGCAGACTGGAGCTATTCCATACCCCATGCGTCTCCTCTACTGGGGACTGCTGGTGGAATGCACAGCACCCGAAAGAAGGTTTTGCCTCTTAGGTGCTCAGCTCATCCACGTGTCAGATTGGGAATCTAAAAAGAAATGGTAGGAGATGCAGATTTCCTTGCAGGAGAATCAATACAAACGTATAATCTAAGGAGTAGCTCTTTGACTAATGCCAAATAATAATAATTCAGGCAAAGGGGAAAAAAAATATTTGCCATGAATATCAAACTTTTCAATAACTAATATGTGTCCCATGAAAATGGTATGTCCTTTAGGGAAAAAAGGGTTGTCATATTATGAAGCTTGTCTGCTTTCAAACATCAAGAGTGGGGATTTCAGAATAACAAAATTACTTGGGCATCTATGCCACAATGACTTCCCATGAGTACTACCTCCCCAAATCCCCTGTCATTACTAGTTCTCTGAGAAATTAGTTTTGAAAGCTAGAGAAATTGGCAGCCTTCATAGAAGCTGCCAAGGAACATTGAAGTACAGTGACTCCTACTTTGAGTTTGCTGTGGGCTCCAGCTGGAGCTCTCCAGTGCTTGCTGGACACAGCAGCAATCCTGCTGTCCTCGCTCCTCTGCTCTGGGGTGCTCTGCACGTGTGCCCAGGACAGGGCACACAAACACCTCTGAGACTGGGTAGTAAATCAGGATTTATCATGCTTGCACACATGCACACAGATTATTTACTTGCACAGCAGAAGCAGGTCTGCATACAGCCTCGCATCAGCCAATGCCAGCTTCATCTATGGCAGAGGTATAATTCCTGCTAAATTCCTGATTCTCTTTTAATTCTATGAAATTACTATATAGCCCAGTTCATTTTACCCTTATTAAATTCAGGAGAGCTTTTCCATAAGGGATAGCTTCAGAAACACTAATATAGGACAATTGCTGGTTTTTGGAGAGCTCTATTGCAAGTGTATTCCTTCTCAGCTGGAAAGGATGATTACTGATGTCTGAAAAAGGTACTTACAGCTTAGTACACAGTAAACATGTATTCTGTTTTTCTTTTGCTCTGTTAAACAATATAATACATAGCAAGAATCTACAGAAAAAGCAATCAAAACAGACACACTTTAAGAAGAATCCCAAAGCTTCTTAATTTGTACTTCATTCTTTCCGTCAGCATTTCCACCCGCATTCATCACTGAATATTCATTCCTGCTTCTGTCTTTTGGTTGAGTGTGGCAGCAGCTCAGCAGAGTCACACAGGTATTTCCGTGAAACGGGTGACAAGCCATCCCTCCCCCATTACTGCTGCGTGGCAGGAGGGTCCCCAGCCCCTCTCTGGTTTGGGAGAGCTGAGCTCCCCATCAGCCCCGTTTCCCCTGCCTGATGCGCTGAGAGCTCCCCCTCCTGTTACAGCCAATCTTAACTGCAGTCGACAGATTAATATTATTACCTCATTTTAATTAATTCCTCTCCTCAATTCAAAAAAGCACATCTGGTGCTTTTCAGAGTCAGACAAAGCTTCTTTCCTCCCATCCTCTCCTGAACATCAATTAATAACTTGGCAACAAAAAGAAAAGAAGGGTTTGTTCTCTGTACCTAACAGTCACAAGTGACAGAGAGAAAGAAAAGGGACTTGCTACAGACAGAGGTCAAGGGAAATGACAGAACTGCCAAATCTTCTGTGTTTCTGCAACTCAGCAGAGCTTGTTAGTGACACAGCTACTGTGGCTGTGCAGTTTCCAGACCAGGAATTGTCTCACATCTCTTCAACTTGAAGTGCATGAAAAATGATGTGTAACTCGTCTCACCCATTCAGGCAGGTGGTTAACCATTGGCTCCCAGGCAACTGCTTAAGCCCAAAAGGTGATTTCAGACTTCACTGAAAACATTTCAACTCTCAAATCCACAGTTCAATTTATAAGTGATTCTCCTTCCAGAATTTCTCAATTCTCTAAAATCTCCTAATACAAGTAGAAAACATACAGCATTCTGAGCCCCTAGTCCTACACAGCTCTGTGCCTTGCAAACACAACACAGTGACCAGTGGCACAGAAGACAGTGAGGATGAAACCAATTCCCAGTTCTCCAGAGCAGGTGGAGCTCTCTTTGACTGGGGAGATGAAAATAAGAGATGTTACTACTTGGAGAGAGAAAAAAAAAAAAAAAAAAAAAAAAGAGAGAGTTTGGCCTAAAAAAGGGCAAAAGTTTGTTATGACTATTTATGCAACACTAAGAGATACAGGACTAAACTCTGACTCTGAGTATGTCCTCACTGGCCTGTGGTCTCCCAGAAGAGCAGATCTGCAAGCAGGGTGACATCAAGCCCAGAGTTGAGCCCAGGATGTGCCCATCTGGCTGGCAGGATGGGCTGACCAGCATGGGCCATTGCCTTGTCTGGGCAATCACTAGTGCTCTGCAGGTAGGTCTGGTGGCCATCAAAGCCTGCTCACCTCAAAGTCACCATTGGACACACATTCAAACACGGCTTGACATTTGCCATTGAATTTTGTGACTGTTTCCTGTTTTCCAGCCTGACCTCAAGAAAGATACTGATGCCAGAAAAAGCACATGAAACTTTCCAGGATGATAAACATCCATGATAAGTAAGGAGAAATGCCAGAGTCAAAACCAAATGTGAGGTATAAAATAGTTTATCAAAACTATTAGTTTATCAAAAAGGAACTGGTGTCATATTTTTCTGTTGTTGTCGTCTACATGCAACTCCAGAATCTCAGTTTTTCATTTCTCATTGCAAAGACAGGCTTTGAAGTTACTGTCCAAACTGACATCCTTCTTTTAAACTCAGCATTATTGCTAACTCAGTAATTGAGTTTTGTGACTTGTTTGGGAGCTTGGCTTTCCCTTGGAATTTCGTTTTGCTGATGCCTTTATCCCATCTTTGTAGCAGCTACTTTCTTCCTTTCTTCCTCCTTTTTATTTTATCTCCTTTTTTTTTCCCCTTCAAAGACATTTAGTGTGGATCGCTCTCATGTGATTTTGGTTCTTCTAGGGAACCCGATTTTTAATGTCCAAATACCTTGTGGCTACTAGTTAAGGTGCTAGTACATGAAGTTATATGCTTTAAAAATCAAAATAGGCATGAAAACAAGATTAAAACTGTATTTATGCATAGTTTATATCAAATACAAACATACATTTTGTATCAGATGAAATGTCTCCTCACAGGCTGGAATTTTATTAGATATGAGGTGAATTTCATTACAACTAAAAAAATTCAGGAAAAAAAAGGGGAAAAAATGGCTAGCTGCTGATAAACACAGATTTTCAAAATGCAAAATTTAATTCAGCTGTACCAAAACATAGATTCAGCATATCAGCAGTACGCCTACTCTTAAAAAGTGTTTTTGAATTTCTATTTTATTTTTATTATAGAACTGACTGTCACACAAAACAATATAAGGGAAGGAGCTGTGTTAGCTAATCTGCTGTAATCCTTTCAAATCTCTGAAAGAACAACAAGCGCTTGATAAGCAGGGTCAGGCTGGGGCAGGATTTTGATAGGAGACATCTAAGGAATGTCTAGGTGCTTCAGGAAGGGATGTGGGTGATTTAGCTAGATGGCTAAATCAGCAAGCTTTCTCCCCCTCCACTTGGGTAAGGAGTAATGGGAGCAGACCATGTGTGGCAGACAGAGCAGCCTTTCAGGGGAGACAAGTGTAACACAAGAAATCCCATTCAAGGTATTCTTTTATCAGGCAGTGCTTCTAACAGACACCAGTTCAGGTAAGTACGTTTTGCCTTGTTGACTGATGGATAAACTATTTCCCACATCCAGTCCTAAAATTTGCAGGATGTTGTCAGGTGCTGTTAAGCCATGCCACAAACCGTGCTGTTCACCCATTGTCTCAAGCCACTTCTCTCTTACACACTTTGTACATGTTAAAAATGTGTTTCTGCAAAGTGCTTATAAATGGCAGGAATTGCCAGCTGTGCCTATTACAGCTATCACCCATAGCAGTGCTAGCGTTGGTTTTTACAGCTGATTATATGTATAATCACCAAAAAACAGATGATATGAAATACCAGTAAATATTTTTAATAACTTCCCACAAAGTTCTCATCTGAACCAGAGAAATAAATAAGGTAGAATTATTTTAGAAGTACGTACCTTGCACTTCTGAAATATTATACAGGCTGTGCTGGCAAAAATAACTACTCTCCAAGAAAATACTTGATTGAAAAGTCGGTATCTGTGACTTACTGAAAGAAATGCAGCAGTTTCAGTGAAAAGAGTAAAAACCTCTCAGACCTCATTTTATGCTTTTTTGTTTCCACTGAGCATATTTTAAGACTAATCAGCCTTATAAAAGGTACCACTGTTAATCTACTGTTTGTCTTCATCTTCACTGCAGCTGCTTAGTAGATAGAGAGCAAACAAAACCAGAATAAAGGTCATTCCATTTAAATCCTTCAGAGTGGAAGACAAGGACTAAATTATTGCTGAGAATTACATGAAGGAAAGCCTAGGATAAGATACATATTGTTTATTATTTGTCAGACCCACAGTAGTACTGCATTTACATATTTGTGAAGGGATTACATTAACATTTTATGAGATTAACTGGGATAGCACGGGGAGATTCTCTGATATAATGTCCACACAAATTAAAATACAGACTGTATGTGGTATATATAGATAGTGAGAAATAACCCAAATTTTCCAGCTACCAATCAGTTGTAACACATGAAATATAATTACATTTTTTCACATTAAAAATGTAAAGAATTTTATTACTTCTCATCATGCAGAACAGGTCTGAATCACACAAGATCATTAAGGTAAAAACCTTAATGGATCATTTTGTTTTCTTTCTCAAGACACCTTCAACTCATACTTTCATATTTTTAAGGCAGAAGGACCAAAAGCACAAAAGATCACTTTTATGCTAATAATAGGAAATCATTTCACAGTAGTCAAATATGACTAGAAAGCCCACTAGAAGTGGGCTGAAGCTTTTTCTTCAAATTAGGAAATATTCCCTGGAAGCTACTCTATAAATAATACATAGTAGGTTTAGTGTAATCTTTCGTATGAGAACATGCTTTCTTTAGAGCCAACAGTAACACCACTTCAAGAAGGAAATGCTGTGCGAAGAGAGGATCTTGCAGCTCTCTCCCACTTTAAAATCAAGTACATAGGCTCCAGAATATCACCAGCCCCCGGGAGCCTGATGGCTACAAGGTGTGAGTCAGCTCCACCACTCCGACCTCTCAAGTGGCCAGAGGAATGTCCCGGTTTGGTTCCCTGTGCTGCCTCAGGCTCTCTGCACTCAGCCTCTGCGAGGCTCACTCAACACCGAGGCTGGGCAGAAATCAAATATTAGCAGTAGGTATCCACAAAGGAATAAAAGAGAAAAGGAGCATTTCGGGAGCTTGAACAGGACTTCTGCCCACAAGTGATGGGGAGGAGGGGAAGGGGTGAGCTGCTCACAGTGTTGTGATCTGCCCTGGGGAACAGGCTCCGGTGAGAGGGGGTAACCGCTCACACCAACACAAAGTTTGTACCCTTTTTTTTTCAAGCAACAATTTTCACAGGAGGTGAGTCTCAAACACCAAATCACTGCAGATTTACAGACATCCTCAAAAAAATCCTCTTTTCCCCCATCCCGCTCTCCCGCTCTCCTTTCTCCTCACTATACACAAGATTTTTTTGCTTATCCTGTGTCATTTGGTCTCCCAAAACTTCTTCAGGCTTTCAAGCTGAGTAGTGAGCCAAGCTCCTTTAAGCACAGCCATGCATTGGCTATGTCTGGCTCTGTGAGAGGTGGCACTAGGCTGGTGAAGGGGGACCCAGACCAGGGACAGGACTCCCCAGGGGACCAAGCCATTAGGACTCACTGTGTTTACATGTCACACAAGTAATTCCTCCAGCTTGTAAGGAGCCAGCAAACCTTTGTGAGAGAGTTTTGCCCCAGTCCCCCAGATATCTTAGCAGCACACTGAGTCAATTGGGCCATGCTCTTTTGGTCACATCCCTTCTTCTAACAATTCAGCTGCATATGTTTAATTTTATGTGGCTCTCCTGGGCTTCTATATCAGTAACTGGATGAATTACAAAAGCAAATGAAAAGCTGGTGGGTCATAAATTTTTCAAGTGTCAATCACTAGCAACAGTGGAATTTCTAGGAATATCCACAAACAGAAGATTCAGAGTGAGGCAAGAGTAAGAGTATTTTATTTCTCCCTTTTTAAAGAAGTACAAAATGAAAAACACTGCTTTCTGTTCTATTCTTCTCTGTAGAGTATGCCTGTTTGCATTAGGAAGCCTAATTTGTGTCTGCATTCCCCATACAAAACACTCTTCATTTATCCATTTAGGACATACATAGCTTTAGTGTCATAGTGCTAAGGACTTTCACTAAGGATATAATGGCTATATACAGTCAACTATTGGGTACAATAATACTGAGGATAACAGTCATTACTAGAGCCACTGAAGAAACACATAAAAATTCTAAAACTGTCAGAGGTGACATCTGCAAATTATGTCACTTGCATTCTTACATCTCTGAAATGTCTTGAAACACTTACGCAAAAATGTCATTAACATAATTTACCACAGAAATGTTACAAGGATGACAAGGATGACAGGGCCATATAAGAAAATTGCTAGAAATACTTAATAGAAGGAAAACATTTTTCTTTATGTGCATATACAAAAGAGAAAAAAAAGGATTCGTAGTCACATGCTGACATGCTGAAAGCAGTCTGCAAAAAAAAACCCTGAGCCCCCAAACACATATTTTTTTAGAATATTAGAAATCTAACTAGAGCTCAGGATTTAACACCCTCTGTATCTGGAAACACATGAACATATGTGTCTGTATTTTCTTGTACGCACATAACGTCAGAAATCCTTTCCCCCTCATTCCCTGTTCTTTCTGTAAAATGCTGCTACTATTTTGTTTATTGTCATAATCATCGGCTCTCATGACATTTATGTGTCGTTTCAAGTACTTAAATAAGAAGAAGACACAGAGGTCATGGAGAACAACAGAAAGTCCTAGGAGGCACAAATGGAGAAAGGCACTGTTGCTTCTAGCCCTTGTTTGTTGGGAAGCAATTATCAAGAACCAAGTCCCCAACAGACATATGCCATCTAATGCATCAACATGCATTTTCATCAGCATGACCCCTGCCAGCGGGGCTGGCAACTGCCAAGTCCTACAAGCTTGAAGTTTAATTCTTGGATGGTGGTAGACTACATCTATAGCATATAGCATTAACAGCAAACTTGGAAAACATATGTAACACCACACAAGTGCTGTTTGTCCAGTTTGATGACATTTTCGAAAGAATGCATTGTATGGCAATGCATCATAAATGGCTTTATGTATTTGTAAACCACTCTTTAATGTTTTATCAAAGCTGACCTAGTAGTTGCGATAAAAAAAGAAAGGAAGAAAAGGATGGTATTCAGCTTAGAAATATAATTAAGGAACTAAAAAGTTATTTATTTGCAAATGTTAGTCTCTTGAAAGGAAGTTTCATAGAGGTTGAATTAAATAATTTATCTAACAAAGAAGGCATTATATTTGTAACATGTAAATATTGACTGACTTAGCTAATGAGTGCCTGTGTATAAACAGACTCTTTTTTTTATTTCAACTGGAGTCTAGAGCAGACAGCTTTGTATATTTTACAGTCTCTTGTACCTGAGCCAACAATTGATAGTGGAGGAGATCAAAGCCTTGATACATAGATGCCAAGCAATTTGTGTATAAATGTGCTCCTTAAAAAATGATAAGAGCACAAAAGAAGTTTTAAGATACTTTTGGCATGGTTTAAACAGTAAATACCTAATTACTGATGAGTTGTGTTAAAGTTGCACACAATGTACCAACAGGATAGAAGTTCAAAAAATGCTTTCTATTTTTTCCCCCAGATTTGTAAATAAGAAGGTATTTTACAGTAAAACCAGCCATGACTCTTTCTGTTCTCAAAAGCAATATTTCTTCTGGGTCTCTAAATATTTCTTCAGAGTTTAGGCAATAGGCTAGGATGTAATTTTTTCTGCATAATTTAACGGAGGTATTTAAGGAGACAACAAGGAAAAAAATGCCTTCGGTGTCCATGAGATGCTCACCAATAATATCTGCTCATAAAGTAATTTTTAACACATTAAAGTATGTACTGGCGCATAGAGTGAGAACATTCAGTTCAAGACTCGAGCTTCTTCATGGTATCCATTAAAGTTATGCTGCCTAATTTATGAGCAGGCTGAGCATGTTATGCTTCCATAAATCGTTGTGTAAAGAGAAGTCAGTTAAAAGTATAAAAGCAATAAGATATAATTCACAACCAGCTTGCTGAGATTGTAGAACTATAGAGAGTACTACAATGTACTACAGTTGTACTACAATGCCTTCAAAAATTTGAAAAACTCCATGCATTATGCTTTGATTCCTATATATTGTTTGAAGGGTTAAATTGTGGGCACAAGTATTTTCTACTTATATAACAAAGTACTTGGCTTCTTCACTTTTTATTATGCAATAGAAGATAACAAGTCAGAAGTACAAATGTAACACTTAACTATGGCTCTCAGAAATGAGCATTATAACCCTATCTCTTGAGTTGTTTTCTCACACTGTATCAACAAAATTGGCTAGAACAAAAGGGAAAGGTGAATAATATCTGAACAACAGACACTTATTTACTGCTGTGTAGTACTAGGAGACAGGCAGACTGGAGAGGAACTAAGAGAGAAAGGCACCTCTCCATGCAGATGTGTTTTAAAAAGAAAAGCATCAAAACACTCTGTGTATGAGTGCAGTGTGTGCGTGTGTCCACACATGTGTGTTTGTGCACGTCTGCAGAGCAACAGGAAGGGAGTCTTGTAGTGACTGGAAATACACCCACTCCAGCTTTAAACCAGCCAGCTCCAGCAACAAAAACAGCGTGAGTATGCAGTCCAGGAACCAGAGTACATCCCAGCCACTGTGTGAGCAGCAACCTCTGCAGGAGTTTGTGTTTGAGTTCCTGCTGCCATCACACCTCTGCCTCCAATGCAGACAGATCTGCAGCATCAGTTTCCCAAGCACAGGCAGAAATCAACACTGCACCCACCACCTCTCACTTGTCTCACATCTCAGCTTTCTCTGTGCTTTAGGGGAAATCTGAACATGGACTTCTCTCTCCAGCTGCGGCTGATTTTACCTAGGTGTAAAAACACAGGCCTAGAAATCTAATTTTACTATTTTTTATTCCATTTGCTCTAATTAAAAAAAGTTGCAGAAGTTGAAAATAAATACTGAGTGGCAATAAGTCCCTTTACTGCTATATCCATAAATAGCTGTGCTCATACTTAATGTACTGCAATCCAATCCTAGGCCAGCAACAAATGAAAAATTAAATAAACATCATCAATCATAAAACTAACGGTAAGGCAGAACTGTTTTTTTTCTGCCAGTTAAATCTAGGTTTGACCTGTAAGGGTGACCCTGGTAAGGCACTCTGAGATTTCCAGATGGAAATATAAAAGTTGGGCACGAGGTGAGCAGCAATGTTGCTGCTACAGGACTATTTTCCATCTCTCACCAGGGGAGGAGAAAGCTCTAATGTAACAGTGGGAATGGGATAGGGGTCCCACACAACAGTGTGGGTACCACAACTGGGGTGTGGGATGCTTCCCACTGCCAGAGAGTGTCTAGCTGCTGAGAGGACAGGTTTCACACGGCAGCCTGAGCTCAAAGCAGTATTCAACCTCTGTCTCCAACACGGCAAAAGCAAACCTGGCACTGAATGCAGATCCAAGGCAGTGGCTTTGTTCTTCCTTACCACTGCTGCAAGGACGGGATTTACCTCTCCCCTAGCATCAGCTCTCATTCCCCATTCCTCTGCCTCGGGACAGCTCTGGGAACATGAGTGGAGTGAACACGAACTGCTGTAGGAGCAATGCTCATGATCCAGGAGGGCAAACCCCACAGACAAATATACCATGTCTCTCCTGCTGCTTCAAAATGAGCATGTTTTCTTTTATGTGCTCTATCTCTTAGTTTCCTGTGTAAGCCCTTAATTTCTTATGGCGAGTTGTAATGTCCTTCACTCCTCTTGAAGAGGAGACCAAATAGGTTAAACGTGATGACAGTTATATAAACATTAGCATAGAATAAATCTATTAACATCTCAGATTCAGGGTGTATTCAGTTGTGGCCTCAACAGTCTCTGCACATTCAGATGCACTTAGAAAATCCTCCAATAAAATAAAAGTGAGTAATAGACGTAGGCCCCTTGGATCTTTGTGGGCCCACCCATAGGTGGGATCGCCGATTGCTTGGCCAATCAGGGGCTGGATTAGCCCCGCCCCATGTGTGATTGATGGAAAGCCCTGCCAATCAAATGCTGCGTTAGCCCCACCCTGTGTGTGATTGATGGACAGCCCTGCCAATCAAATGCTGGGTTAGTCCCACTCAGTGTGTGATTGAGGGACAGGCCAGCATCTGGGGGAGAGAGGGGGTTTGTCTCAGCAGAGAGCGAGGCCTGGCCGGGCCCCAACCACCCACATGGGCACTGGCCTGGGACACGAAACACATGCAGTCTCTGACAGGGCTTGAGTACCGAATTTTGTAGCGTTCCTAGAAACCACCCAAACCACAGTCTTCCTGGCATTATTTTCCCATTGTTGATATTTGATCGCTTTATTTTACCCCTTTCCATAGAGTATTGCTGCATAGAAGAAGTAATGATTTTCATTCACCATTGCCAGGTGCTCTGAGGCCCCTGACATCAGGCACCTTTCCCATTTACATAATGATTTGCAGGACCTTTCCTGGTTATTATGGTCGATGGCTGACATTTGTTAGGTGTAAAGTTTACCCCTTACCAGATTTTAAACCTGCTCATGAAGTGCTGTTACCTCTGTAACTTAGTGAATGTCTTGGAAATACATCAAAATGCCAGACACTATGAAAGTTCCCCAGTTTATTTAGAAGTTGCCAATCTAGAGAAATAAAAAGCCTTCTTGCAGTGTATCACCCAAAGCTGGATTTATCACCAACTATGACTGAAAATCTAATAATTTATCATTTAAACACAGAATGTGTTCTGTGTTTAAACACAAAATGGCAAAACCATAACAAATTTTTAAAACAAACTATACATTCAAAAATTTATACCTGTATGTCTCACTGCGTATAACTCCAAAATTATTATAATCATGTCAAAATATATACATGAAGAATCTTGTGCACATCATCACTATCAGAGAGTCTCCTGTTCCTTTCAGTGTAAGCATAAGACTTAAATGTAGCCCTTTTTTTTTTCCTTGGTAGCAAACTGATTTTGAGATTGCCGTTTGTCATGTTCCAGTGTGGGGCAATGTGATGAGTTCTTTTATAATGGATGGTTGGCAACGAAATTAGGCCAAACGAGACAAACGTTGTATCTGAGACCCGTTTATTGGTAATGAAGATGGGAACACAAAGGAGTTGCCCAGACAAAAGAGCGCTAGAAGAGACAGAAAAGAAGGAAGGGAAATGGAAAAGGACCGAGGGAGAGTGGAGACACAGAGAGAAGGCGGGAACAGGCCTCCAGGAAGCGCTGTCGGCGTGCCGGCGGCGGGGGATGCGCACGCTGCCCTCCCGGGCCCGGCTGGGCCGGACGAGCCTGCGCAGCTCTCGCAGGGGCGCGGCTTCACGGGCGCGGCTGCCGCGGCGACGCCACCGGACACGCGGTGAGTGCGCGCTCGGGCGGGAGGTGCAGGACCCTGGACAGA
>WAAE01010146.1:0-11818 GCA_013400495.1 Nicator chloris
CTTTTTTCTAATATCCAGCCTAAGCTTGCCCTGGTGCAGCTTAAGACTGTGTCCTCTTGTCCTGTTGCTGGTTGCCTGGGAGAAGAGACCGACCCCCACCTGGCTACAGCCTCCTTTCAAGTGGGTGTAGAGAGTAAGGCAATAAGTAGATGTACTGGGCGCAGAGATAGCTCACATCTTTCAGAGCTTGCTATCTAAGGTGTAGCATAAATGTGCAGAGCTGGACATCTCTAACAAAAAAATCCCTTAGAGTTCCAGTGCTGGGTGTCCTAGGGTGACTTTATGACACTGGGGCACTGGGGAATGTATTGCAGACCTTGAGGAGCATCAGTATCCTTCCTGAGTTATGATATCCCTCTGACTCTGAGCTACTAATGCCTAAGAGAAGCTTTTGTGTCTCCATATTCATGTGCCATTAGACTGATGACTAAGGACAGCTTGAACACTGACTGTATTTCCAGGCCAGGGAGTATATTTCTAGGCCAGACTTGAATGTTCCCAACTGTCATTGCCACAGTCAAGCCCTTTCTCTTGTTCTCATGTAATTGTTCTTTCTTCTTCTGCAATGCTACCAGTTTATTTGGCTGGCCAGCCAAGTTTGTTCAATGTTTCTCAATGCTTTCTCTTTACTGACATCAAATTCACTTTTGCTTTCTACCGTTATCTTTCAGTGGGTTGTAAAACAGGCTTAGCATAAAGCTTCAGGATGTTCCACAGGCTAGTCAGAATTTCCTTGCATGCCCTGTTTGACTCATGGGCTGCTGGTTTTCCAGTCCTCTGTTATGAGCACAGCCCTATAAATTCTTTTCATTAAAGGTAAGAGACTTTAAACAAAAAATCCAGTGCTTTTGGCACACTACATATTCATATTTTCTGATCAGTCGCTGAAGAAATTAAATGCTTCAGAAAGACATATCTGATGCTTAAAAGGATTGTTCAATTAATGTGGCCTCATTAATGTCTTATGTGTTGCCAGTCCCAGTGATCCTAGCCTTTGTCAAGCAAAGTTTGGCAAGTGCTGCTAGCTTTTCTTTGTCATACTGTTGTTATAACCCTCACCATCCAGTGATCTTCTGCTATTGATCATTGCTCTTTTGGCCATGTTACTGCTATTGTAGTTTCTTCAGTTGTAACAAAAAGGAATTTACTATAACCTTTGGCTTCAAACAGCAATTTATTCTCTTGTCTACTTTAACACAGACACTACAGCTTTGCTTTCCTAAATCTTATTGTGCCTGGAGGTTGACTGACTCTGCCTCTACCATTGGCTTTCTCTTTCTTGCTTTATTCTTTAATTGTGGATTTCTTTCAAAATTACTCTGAGAGTGATGCAATACAAAAAATACCTTCACTTCCATATCACATCAACTGTGAAACAGCTCTCTAACAGCTCAACAGTAATGGGGTGGATCACACTTTCCTTGTAGCAAATGAGCTGTATGGGCTGCTGATCAAGAACCACTGAAATGAATGAAGTCTTCTGAGTCAAAAAACTCAGGGCAGAGGTTGAAAATTAGATAATTTTGAGGTAAAAAAAAAAAAATCACTGGGATTAAATGAAACTATTTAAACCCTTTAATTGGGAGGTAAAAAGGAAATGAAAGTTGTGTATCACAAAAATCCCAAAGCTCAAGGCTACAATGGGCACTCAGGTTCCAGCACCTCTTTTGTCACATCCTGGTATGAGCTGAGAGTCATGGGAGAAATTGGTTAACTCATCCAAGTGAGGTTTTTTGGTACCTTTTATTTACGTTGTCAGATAGAGGTGAGATAGGTTTATGGAGGGGGTATTTTGAGTGCATTTGATATCAGTCTTGCCTTCAATATATGGGAGTTGCAAGGCCAATTCTCTTTTAGACACTGAAATGTTTTGCTCTTCTTTCCAGATTAGATTTTATTTAATTAGTTCAACTGAGTCGAATCTGTAGTCTTATTGGGAAAAGGTTTGTCTGGAAGTCTAGTCATTCAATTTATCATGTGACAAACATTCAGTTTATCATACGAGGACAAAGCAATAACTTCATCCTGCAGCATATACAGATCGAGGACCTCAGCTGGGGTCTCCCACACACAGTGTAAAGCTCTACCATGTATCTGTTGCTTATTCTGAAGTAAATCAATCTACTTAAGGTCTTCAATATATTCTCCCTTAGTGAGATTATCAGCAATATATTATTTCTCAGCAATATAAAAGTCTGACAAGAAATTCTGGGGACAGGAACAGTAGAAGGAAGCTATTCTTAGCTGTTCTTTTGCTAACAGGCTGTACAAAAGCAGGAGGCAGTGTATTAGCACGAGTCTCAACACAGATTATCCTGATAAGTTTATGCTGAGTTGCTCATGCAAGATATAGATAGTGAGGAGTTTCTGCACCCTTGCTAGAGAAAAAAAATTAAGGAAACACTATAAAGTAAAAATTCAGACATGCATTTTTTTACAGGGAGGCAAGACCACATGCAGTCCGTGTGCTTTCTCTGGTGAAGTGAAAAGGCAGGAGTTGTTTTTCAGAGGCAGTACCAGACAAACCACATAAACAGAAAGGAATGAATAAAACTTTACTGTTTTGAAATTTGTACACTCTGCTATTCTCTGTCTTTTAAAAATTGAATATATATTCAGGAGTCATTTAGTTAAAAACATTGTCAACTAAACAATCATTTCAGCCAAACTTGCATTACATTACTTCTGCATTGTTCATTCTTTCCTGAATGATATTTTCTACTGGGACTTACAACTTAATACTATTGATGTGAATTGATGTAAAACTTATGAGAATAAGAATCCTAACTTCTGCTTTGTGTTACCCAGTGTAAAATTTGTATTTTTGTCTAGTTAATCAGGCATGTAATGTATTCAAAAGCGATAGTTCAGAACATTGCTGCATTTTTCATACATCCTTTTTTATTTCATTCTTTTCTGTTTTAGCCAACCATTTAGTGCTTCCCATGCAGTATTCTCTACCCCTTTTTACCCTTGTCTTTCATTCCTGTAATAAGTTTGTTGGAGTTCTTGTCCCCAAACTATCTATCTTGTCTCACCATCCATTCAACTAGTCCCCAGTGATTCTGTTCCTTCATCTACTCTCTCTCTCCCTGCTATGTGCAAGTCATATCCTTTCCTCAGACAACACTTTCAAATTTTTTTTTAAGATGTGTTTGGGTTTCAGGCTATGATAGGGCAAATATCTAATCTTAGACAAAATCTTTCATAATAGATTAAATCTCAGAAAAGTGCTTTAAAAAGCACATCTTCCTTGGTCATGTCCCCATATAGGCATTGGAAGTTTAGCTCTTTCCTCCTTCTGCCATATCAGTCTTCTGCACACTTCTGCCTGTGAACTCGCCCCTTCTTCTCACACATTCTCATTCTTGTCATGGTCTACTCTTTTACCTTCCATAAGTGTGGCCCCTTTCCTCAGGCTATTACCAGGGTCTTGGGTTGCCTTTGCTTTTTAATCACCTTCTACTTCTGTCTTTCATTTCACCTTTGTCTTTCAGTCCTTCCTTTAGTTTTGTAGTCTCAAACCACTTCACTGTTTTCTTTTTCCTCTCCATTTTTACATATTTTGTAGCCCATAGTTCTCTCTCTTCTCCCAATAATACATGTCAAAAAATGTTTTAAAAAAACTATTTAAATTAACTCTACTGAAACCTACTCTTGGTTAAAAATAGCACCCTTTCAACACATTTCCTGCTAAATTTATCCTAAACCAATACAGTTCCCTTGATAGTCTTCCTCTTTACCATGAATGCCCCTTTTTGCCCAGAGTTGTTCTGTTACCAGATCTCTGACAATGCTCTGGATATTGGAAATTTTCTTGAACTGTAATGTCCATTTTTCTCACCCTATACTAAGACAATGTGGCAGGTGTTCTCAACTCTGATTTTAATTAGTTTTTTGGTCTGGTAGTGTTTTGGTTTTCTTGTTGGTTTGTTTGTGGTTTTGTAGTTGAGTTTTTTGGTTTTTGTTTTTTTTATTTATCTTGTTCATGCAAATAACTGCTTTGGTTCACTGTGAGTACACCTATTTTCTTATTTGCTTGTGTTAAGCTGGAATAAAACAACTAGAGAATATTCCTGCTTTTGACATAGGGTTGCTTTACTTTTGCAGTGTTGCATGGACTTCTAGATTCCAGTTGCTGTAAGGATTATTGTGAAGCACTTACACTCAAGTACTTACAGAACTGGAATTAAATTATGGTAAAACTGATTTCTGAAAATTCCTATTTAAAATCATGACCTAAATATACTTTGAAGTTCAAGATTAAATTTTTCTGTTCTTGACAAAATGTTACAGAAAAATATATTTTCACTTTGAAATGGGGTAATGTTTGCCACATGAATTGTGACTAACAAAAGCGAAATTGATGTTTGCTCAAAGACAATAAAAAAGTTGTCTCAGCTAAACTAAGTGTTAATTTGAGATTAATTTTTTGTAAGGTGTACATGTCAAAGGTCACTTAGGAACATAAAAGTATGCAATATTTCTTAAGTGTAGACATTGAATAGGTTGAATTTGTACTCTGTAGAGTTTTGGAGGAAAAATGTCTAGTGAAAATACATCAAGTAACAATATTGTCCACCAGATGTCCCTGCACTCATAGGTGGTAATGGACAATATTCATTCAGCTGTCTAAATGCTTTTATTAAAGGCAATTTACCTATAGTGTATGCATTTCCCAAGTCTCAGTTAACCACTGTGTGTAATAGGATTGTGAATAACTGGCAATTTTATTAGCAGTATTTGAGAGCTGTAGTTACGAAAATAAATTACAGGAATTCACTGTAAAGTTTCTACTTGCCATCTCAGTTTTGTGTGCTTTTTCTGCTCTTGGAAAATGGCCTACCTTTATGATGTATTGCATGGTAAAAGTAATAACTATTGACGTCTTATATTTGTCATTTATATAAATTTATGCATTTAAATACATTAGTCATATAAATATTACCAAACCACATGTTTGCATCTATCTGCCTATTTATAAAAGACTTTAAGTAACTAGAACTGAAGAACTAGTGCGTTGAAGGATTGTGGAGATTTCTTTTAGCTTTGGTAGCTATTGGAGCAGACTTTGGTCATGGCACCTGTATTCATGCAGTGTGTTTCACTTCACAGCTCCCTTGGCTGGCTGTGCAGTGTGTTCCAGCCAAATGCTTGGCTACCACCTGTCCATGCATGTTTAGTGGCTACAGCAGGACTGTGAGGTATCCATTCGCTAGTGGGGACTTAGGCTGCTGCCCTCAAATGTGTAAATAACCATATACCTGACCGTACCCATGGTGGGACCTGGGCAGGTCTGCCAATGTGTGTGCACTTAAGCATCATGGCCAATTTGAAGACACAACTTGAATTTTTAGTGATGCCGTAGCACAGAAAGGAAACCTTGTCCTCTTTCTCCCTGGCATAACTAAGCTGCCAGAAGGCCATCTGAATCCATGCTGGGAGCAAGGCCCTGGTATGACTGAGAGATCCCACCCCAGGCATTCACTCTGTCAAGTTTACATGGGGAGAGACCCTTGGAAAGAGAGCTGTCAAAAATTGGTGGCAGAACCTATGTCCAAATCTTCCTTTTGTTTTCTCTGTTTTAAATTAAATTATAGAGATTAAATTTTACAGAATTATTATTTTATAGTTATAGTTGTGACCCACCAGATGTTTCTGTGTTTGGCAACGTATTACTTCATTATAATGTTTAATTTAAGGATGATCCTATAACCAAACTTCTGCTTTTCCATTGTAGTTACAAAGTTTTGCAAGATGCAAAGCCTTGAAGATTTATGTTGAATGTACATAAATGTATTTATGTGTAATTCTGTTGTTATCTTTTGCTTCTTTAAAAAAAATGCTACCTAAAAATTCCTTATTAAAACCGGGTAAATGTTTATTGCCTCTTAATAGTGCCTTCTGATACTGATTATAGAGCAAATGATACAGTTTCTTTGTTTTCAATGTGTTTGTGATTCTTTCTTTTATTATATACAGATGACTTTCCTGATCAGTGAGCAGTTATGTGATTTGTCATATTAGATACATTGCTTGATGTTACGGTGCAGTTCTTAAAATTATGAGAAATGCCTCTGCCCAGAGAAAGGTGCAAATGAGGCTACATGCCAAATTAGGTAGTGAGGATTTTATTTAACAGTAAATGTGTGAGAAAGAGAGAGAGAGAGAAAGAGAAAAGAGGTGGCGGAGGGGGACAGAAAGACAGATAAAAGAGTGACAGAGACAGACAAAAGAAAATATCACCACTTTGTTAGGGGTTGGGGGGAATTCTGTGCAAACCTGGCCTCTGTGGACTATGGCCTCCCCCACCCCAAACCCAGCCAGGGATGACTTTCTGCTGGATTTGGCTTTCTTGTGGATGTATTCTTCTCCCTCAGCGTTTAGTTCTCCCTAGACCTGAGATGATTGAACAGTAGTGCCTCCTTTATCTTACCTAGGCAGCTTAACTCACAGTCCAAAGGCATCTTCAGGGAGGGGTGGGCTTTGGTGGTCATAGCTCCTTTATACAGTTTTTGCTATAATGGGCAAAACTCCTTCATAATAATCTTTAAAGCATGAACCATTTCAGTCTCTGACAACGGATTAATCAGTAGGAATTCTGTCTTAAGAAGAGGTCTGCCGTCTGGTGCCACTGTAAGCTTTACGAAATAAAGCAAAATCAGTAGGAGCCAAGGAGGCAGGAAGGGAGTGGGATAGAACAAAATTATAACTAATTTGGAGAAAACAAGGCACTTCTGAAAGAAGCATGCATTCTTATCTTGGTGGATGTGCCAAGAGTTTGCCTTTCCTATATTAAGATATCAACTAACACTTTATATTTATTACATTAAAATATATCTTATATTTATGTATATTTACATATATGTATGTCAAGATGGTGTATTGCATGGAGATTTAAGTATTTTCTTTTTGACTTCGTGGTTGCAAACTTTTCTGTTTCTGTGAGGCATTATTGTCTCTGATGAACTGCTATCAAACAAAAGAACAATAAAAAGTGTTTACTGCAATAGCTCAGTAAACAAGGCATGAAAGATTATTCCAAGTCTGAGTATTAGAAAATGCTACTCTGATTCCCAAATCTATCAACCAATTGAAAAGTAATTTATTTTTTAAATCCATTTTTTCCATCTTAGATAAATTTATTTTTATTAACCTATTTTCAGTTTGTGATATACTGTGGTATTAATATAAAGAAGCTTTCAGGAAAAAGGTTTAGTGAAAGTAAAAGCTTTTACATGCATTTTAACCCAACAGAGTGAGCTAAATTTACTTTAGTCCACTGGGCTAACTATAACTTCATCTTGATATTTTTTTTGCAGCTTCCTGGATTATCTCTAGCTCTTTAATCTCATGAAATATCGTACTTACTAAACTGCTTGCATGTGTTCAAGAAAGCTTTGGCTGAAAAAGAAATAGAGACAATTTCTTGCACAACTTTATTAATTTGAATGTAGGAATGTATACCCTCTACTGTAAAGGCAGGAATGAAGTCTGATTATGTAAATAATTGTAATTGTTAAATTGATTTTGTGCTCGAAACAGAATAAATGGTATAAAAGGTATAATATATATATGAAAGGCAAAGGTATAATAACCAAATTGTGACTTACCTCTATTTTAGAAATATGGTATTAATGCTGCAATAGAATTACTCTTGACTGCTCATTACATCTTGTGCTTTTAGTGACCTAAATTTCAGTTTACAGACAATTTAGCACTGATTATTTCTACAGTGATAGTCATGAAATATTACAATATTTGTGCTAAACTTCTATAAAGTCTATTTCATACAAATATGGATATGTTTTGTTCAGTGATTGCCTTTTAAATACAATTTCTTCCTTAGCACTCTTTTTAGAGAAGTTAAAATTCTCTTACTGTGACTTCTATGAATTGTATTTACTGACAGTAACACCTGTCTGTATATATGTGTGTGTATATATGTATGTACATATATTTGCATTTGCTCAACAGTATTTTATGTACTATTTTAAAGTCAAAACATGGCTAGAAGTAATGTGAAACAATTCAGCAGCTCTGAAGTATTATTTGTAAGATACTTGTAAAATGGAAAAAAGATGTTTGATAATATTTATACTATTACTTCCTTTTTTTCATGCATAGTGTACTTCCATGACCGTATGTTTTTCTGTTTCCTTGGTGTGGAAGATGTTTTTCTATTTCCTTGTGTGAGGTGATATTTTCTTGGTAGGCCTGTGAAAAATACCCGATCCCAGTTCCTTGGGATCGTAGTGTTTCTGTTCTAGGTTATACCCATATCTGCTTTGTGTATATGGGGATCTGTTGAAATGTTTAGGCATCTATTTGCCTGTCTCACTGAAAGAAGGGAGCCAAAGGTCCCTGTGGACAAAGGAACCTATGGTCACTTGCTCAAACTGAACATGCCTTAGATAAATTGCTTCACAGGATATGGCACTGTGTTAATTTCTACTTTGATGAGAAAAGGGTCAGGTTCAGTGTAGATTTCTTCCTGGAGAGGACTGAGATCTCAGGATGTAGGAAGATGACAGCTACCATCCAGCAGTGAGTGCACTATTGCAGCACAGCAAATACATGAGGAATGTAGAAGGAACTGAACAAGTCCTGTCTGCTCATTTGTTGTCATCTTGAGTCTTATTAATATGACCATGAGTATGTCATCTTGAAGCTTTCAGATTTCAGTGACCATGGATAGCTATATTTTTGTTTTGAATAGCTGTTGGGTTTACATCTGTGGTTCCAGATTACTTTTGATAGTTACAGTCAGAAGTCATAGTTACAGTTGCTGTTAGTCAGCATGGACACTGAGCTCTGCCTGAGACCTCCCTAACTGAGATTCCAGACCACTAGAGCTGCCCAGAATGCAACTATACTTTCTTTCTGATCTTGTCCTTTCTTTCTTCCCATAAGGGCTTATAACACTCATCCTTCTTTTTGAGGACAAACCTAACTCCTGAGAGATTTTCAGAGAACTAATCTGTTTACATTTGGCTTGGCTCCATCAATGACAAACAATATGAAGTCTATTAAATGGTACTCTGGTATTTTAGAGCATTTGTGCATAAATTCTACAAAACAGTGCTTGAAGGTTGTTTACACAATGAAAAAGGAGATTCTCCTAACTTAGCATATTAGTTATTTCTCTAAGCATTTGGATTGCAGTCCAGGATAGATGTAATATATTCACAAAGGCAAAGATCCAGGAAAACCTTTCCTTCAGCAGAGTAGCATAAATGAACAAAATGTTCTGATTCTTTAATTGCTTTACTTTCTATGACTTGCCATATCACATAATAACATTAAATACAAGAAAAGTGCATCTGTCTAATCTTGTAACACTCATTCAAACTTAACTCCTACATACTTAAATTTTAACTTTTTCCTTTTGATTGTGCTTCTCTTGCTAGAATAGTAGAGGTGGGATACTTGTGACAGAGGTAGTACCAAAAAGGGTGGCACATAAGAGAGGAAGAACAGTATTTTGCCTGGATAAACATGGTCTTGTCATGCTGCTTGTTTGATCCAGCCTGGGGAGTAGACTGGGAGAAGAATGATCTTTGGTGAGGGTCAAAGCTCTCAGCTGGAATCTTCTGCCTTTGTAGGCAGCTTCCCAACACACATTTCTTTTCTGAGCACAACCACAAATATGCCAAGGTGCACTCAAAGAAACTACCACACTCTTAGACATTTTACCCAAGCACTTCCATATTTTCAGCCTCTATAAAGAGCATTCTCATGAGCATCTGATTTCTGTCTTGATCACATAGCCCTCTTGGAAACCAGAGAAGCAAATAAGAACATATCAGTGTACCTATAATGAAGAACTAGCTGTAAATGAGCCAGATCAGGTATTGGAAACAGTGTGCCATCATCATATAGTAGCTATAACCATGGTCAACTTGTAAGCTTCAGGAAGCTATTTGGGTTTCTTTATGCTGCACCTCAAAATGTCATGACTTAGGAGGTGGCATCTGTAGACATTTGATGAACAGGAAAGGACTATGTGGCCATAAAACTCTTTTCTTCTGCTTCCTTAGCCCAAGTGTGAGTGGTGCCCACCAAATGTCCTCTGAAATGCAAGATCATAAAATAATTGAGAAAATAAGGCGTCTGTCATAAACAGTATGTCAAATTTGGTGCATTTTATATATATGCTGAGTGATATATGTTTATTAATAACCATGAACAAGAGTAAAATGAATTCTTAATTCTCTGAAATTAAAAGATAGAATGAAATTCTGTTTAGAAACTTCGGCATAAAATGAGATGAGGTACTCAGTGGGAGATGGTTTTTGCTTGTAAATGAAAATAAGTATTTTTTAAATGTGTTTGGTTATAATTTTCTAAAAGAATTACTAATTGTTGGTAGCTAAGTAAAAAATACCAAATACTGGTATGATTAAATATTTGCTAGATAAAAATCAGGGAACAGAAGACAGGACTTGCCTCCTTCTGTGCCTAAAGCAGTCACTAATTTGCAGAGTCACAGTCACTTTTGTTCTTTATCTCTTCCCTCAGAAGTCTGAACTTCTCTACACTGAACTGGTTTCAGTAGGGTAGATGGAGAATGCTGGAAGCCCCGGAATGACCTCAGGCTTGTTAGACAACACTCATTCCTGGGAAATCTGGTTTGAAGTCTCCTTGTAAAATGGAGAATATTTGACCCATATATTTTTTACTTTGAATTACCTCCCTAATCTCCAAATTACTACAAGGAGGGAGTAAGGGTACAATGAGTCTTGTCTTGGGTATGAAAGCAGGCTAAGTGTAAGTAAACAGAGTTCTGTCCCAGACCTCCGGAATAGGAGTTAGACCAGTCACTGTCCGCAGTGATCTTGGTTTGGTCATCAGCTTCAGCATGGGTTTTGTGCATGTCTATGACTTGGTTGCCCCTCTTTTTAGGTAGGGTGTTATTTGATCTTGGCACATACTGTGATAGCTGCAAATATACATTCATTATACAGAGGATATCTCATTAAAGCTCTAACACTGAAAACACAAAAAATCAAAATACAGGCTTGTTGATATGATCACACAGGTAACACATTCACTAGTTTGGATATGGCTTTATGTACTAAATGTCGATAATTTCTTACTAATTTCTTAGTAATCCATGTCTTACAAAAAGTCCCATGGCATTTATATAATCATAAAGAATCTGACACAATGTGATGGGGGATATGTATCTAGTAGAAACAAATCTACATTTACTTATATGACAATGCAAAGAAATCGTTTTAGTAAAACTATCAATAAAACTGTGAATCAGCCTATAAATATGTTTTTGGGTTTTTTGAGTGAAAGACTTAATTTACAGATGAGGTGCTGCATGCAGATGCGGCAAGTAAGGTAAAAGCAGTGCAAGAAATTATAGGTTTCCATCTATTTTAACAAATTTTTTAGTTCTGGCAATCAAAACTTAAAAGTCAGGACTAATGTGTGGTCCTCAGTGTGAACTGTCGAATGACTAACTGTTCAGCACTGAATTCTACTATAGCAAACAAGGCAGATCAAGTACGTCAAAGTTTATTTTTTGTAGCCCTACACAGGCAGGGAAGTCCTTCTCCTCATTCTTAGTCCCTTGATTTCAGAATGCTTGCATCATCTCCAGTATGTTTTCTTGGGGAAAAAAGGCTGTGAGAAAGGGATGATTGGTAAGGCTCTGTTTGTCTTTTACATGTCTTTCAGTATTTTGCAGAGGTTGGTGGTTAACAGTGCAGGTAATCATCCTAAACTGGAGAAACTCTGTAAGTCACAGTGGTAGTAAATTGTAACAATTCTCTTGCAAAGAGAATTTCTAAATATTTCTAAAATT